>JBBMFX010000141.1:16688863-16704041 GCA_037832545.1 Rhabdalestes septentrionalis | reverse complement strand
AAACTGCTTAAATCACCTTTCTTTCCCATTCTGATATTCAGTTTGGAGTTCAGGAGATTGTCTTGACCAGGACCACATCCCTAAATGCAATGAAGCAACTGCCATGTGATTGGTTGATTAAATAATTGTGTTAATGAGAAATTAAACAGGTGTTCCTAATAATCCTCTAAGTGAGTGTCATTAGGATGGAAAACTTTGTTACAGCGCTGTGTCTAAAATAAAGGTGAAATAAATGTACCCTTCTAGGCACAGAACACCCAGCGCAGCCCCAGCACAGAAATGTCGTCGTCTCTGTCCGCCTGGTCCCATCCTCAGCCCTCTTGCTCACCACGTCTGCCCATGTCCCTGCACGCAACGCATGACAGGTAGCGCTCCAAGGCTCATGTTTCAGGTAATGCACAGGATGACTTCTTGTTTTCTGACACCACTGAAATCCTTCTGATTCCTAGTGAAACTGTCACCCATCTACTGGAGGAAAACCAGAAGTACTTAACCCAGCTCACAAGCCTTCTGCAAGAGACAAACGAGGAGAAATCAGAGAGTATAATGGTGAGTTAAAAATTATTAATATTATTATAGATTAAACACTAAATTTGTAATTGTAATCCATAGTTTATATGCTCTATTTGTAATCCATTCTGACTGGCAATGTCATATTTGCGCATTTGCACATATTTGAAAAGTAGCTTTACTGGTTTTGCATGAATTAGGTATATAAGTATGTGAAAGAACATTAACACTGTATTTCTCTGCTCTGTGTAGGATCAAGACTGGAGCTGGACTAGATATGAATCCCTGATTGCAAAATCACAGCCTTTGTAGATTTATTCATATTATGCTAATGACTAGTCACCAGTTATTCTCACACAATCTATTCATAAGCTCCACATGATTTGAATACTTTTGGCAAATATCTTTTTTTCGACCTTAGTTATATGTCTAAAGTCATATTTTGCAGTGTGTAACACCATAATGCCATTATGTATTTTTACCAGGCACTGTTCCACTGTCTGCAAACAAAGCTTATACAGTTTCAATTCACAAATATTTATTTATTCTTAAACCAACTGAATCTTCTCTGTATGGACTGATTTTATTTGAGGTTTTAGGAATCTTGATGAGCAACAGCACTTTAGAGGCTCACTGTGAATGTTTGGGATGAGCATCATGTCTGAAGATTTTCTGCATTGAAAGAGATTGGTTTGTAAAATGAATACAGAGTGGCAGCCCATTATGATGAACTCCCTCATAAACATTAGCAATGTTCTTGTTCTCACAGCAGAAAGAAAACTAAAGTGAAACACATCACAGAACTGAAACAGGATGGGTTTATTGGCATATTGGCATGTATTTTATTTTTTAAAATCTGTCTTCATGTATTCAGAAGACACCTTTTTTTTTTTTTATGCTGAGAAGTGTCATAATGTCATCAGTGCAATGTCAGGCCTGAGAGACAGCACAGGCCATGTAAATTTGGAGATATGAAGATATCACTAAATTTAATGTAAGTTCTTTTTTGATTGTTTTTTTGAAAATCTCATTTTCACACATTTGATTTCTTAATGTCCAAAGATAATCAACTTTACAAGAAAAGGATTGATCCTCCGCACAAATTATATAGTTTTACAGATCCTTGTATTTCTTTCATCTGTTCTTTTAGAAACACAATGTTTTAGAGCTGATAAATTGTCAGCTCTTCAGAGTTGGAAAAAAATACACTGGTTTATTGTACATCACAAATAAAAGTATTTGTTCTCGATTCTTTGTTTGGTGTGATAGAAAAACAGTATGGTTTTACAACATGTGGAATTGCTTCATTAGAAGAGATGATGTGCCCTTATTACGTAATGACTCATCAATATGGAATCTGCCACTGTTAAATGAATTTAGCTTACTAATAATGACTTAAGACTGCTGACCTGTTCAGGGTGTTTCTCCACATTTTACCTTTTGACCACTGGGATGGGCTCCAGCACTTCCTGCAGCCCTGGTTTTGATAAGATCAGGCTCAGATAATTGATGTGTGGTTAAATGACTCAGCTAAACATCTCACCTGGGGAAGAACACCTGGAGGGGTTAGTTTTGCAAAGCCATGGTGCAAATGAAAAGTTAATCTTTTCTGCCTCATCATATCAGGATGACTGGATTGCTGAATACAACTCAGACCGAAGACCCTTAGCCTGAACTGCTCCAGGCTGTAGTCAGCAGTCCTTAATTTTTATGGAAGAAGTGTGTTTGGTGTGGGTTGGTGGTGATACTTGCTAGAAGGTAGATTCTGTGTGGAAAGCTAGATTTAGCGGAAATGGGTTAAAAGCAGTTAAGCAATGATTTTTCAGAAGTTGTCAAAGAACAGTTTTCTATTAAACAAAAGTTTCAAAATCTCAGGAAAGATACTGAAGTGATTATAAATGACTAGATTTTGGTCGTTTGGAGTAGTTAAAATGATCATTATAGTTATGTTAGTATTCTATTTAAAGGCAAATTTCAAGGCACGAAAAATACCTTAAACATGTCATTAAAATTTATTTAAAAATGAGAATTGCTACCAACAACAATAATAACAGTATGTTTTACTACTTACGTACTGTCAGTTTGAGACTTTTATTTTGAAAAAACGTTTTGTCTGAACTTCTTTTTTTTTGGTCGAGATACGCCTCTGCGCACCGATTGGCTAAGACTGTACGTCTTTGCAATAGAGGTGGAGAGGCAGATAATGAAGATAAGTGAAATGTAACGCCCCTTACTTTGGACTTGAAATACAGACAACTCTTCTTGGTCAGTGCATTTTATTGGACTTATTTACAGGCTGCTCTGGTCACAAGGTGAATCTTGCATCTCTTTATATAACATCGTATATAATTTACATAATATTGTATCGTTCTGTTCTTATTTTTGTTGCTTATGCTGCTTGTAGTTTCTCTTGATCTGTTCAATTTGCTGCAATAACAATGCAAATTTCCCACCTGCGGAACTAATAAAGGGTTATCTTTATCTGATGATTAGCTCTGCGCCTCGTCAGTTAAATCTTAATTTACCTGTTTTGATGGCTTGCCCTCATTGTACATCCTGTATTATTGCAATAAGTGCTCAGTAGAAATGCGAAAAAAATGCCTTTTCATACATACGAACCTCTTGAGCGGGTTTTTTTTGCAGCCACTGGCCTCTCTGTTAAACGTGTGCTTTCGTTTTCCAGATCTGGACTTCATTATGGCTGCAACTGAGAAATGCTACGCTAAAGGTAAATGAAGATATGAAGAACGAACTCTCTTTTTACTGAAAAAGTAAGGAAGTGGAGAAAATGCAGAGGTTTAAAGGAGCAGTACAGGCTTAACAATGACGACTTTCTTTGCAAGGAAATAAATAAATAAATAAAATCCAGGGCAAGATGTCCAAAAATATGCAAAATAACGTACATGTCCTTCTTTGGGATCTGCATGCATAGTAGCTGACACTGTGCTGCAACAGGAGGAGAGGTGTCAGAGTGAGCAGGACATTTTCCAAGATGACTCAGCAAAAATGAACATCTGCAAAAATGTCTGGAAATATGTCGGAAAGTGAAGTCTAAATCAGGTTGAAAGATAAGATAAGAAAGAACTTCATTTATCTCGATGGAAATTATTGTGTCATTGTCATGCTCAGTGCAAAAAGATATAGTAAAACATAAGACAATAGAAAATAGTAACAGGTAGACAACAGAAAAAAGTAGTTTCAATTTGGTGGTTGAGGCCACAATACCTGCATCCATATGGTAGCTCTTCTTTTTTAATTAAACAGGTGTTCAATAAAAATGGACATCTTTGTTAAGGAATTATATCTATTCTGCACCTGAATGTAATCAGGTTAAAGGTTAACTTGTTTTATGGCCGTTCAGGTGTTTCTTAGCTCTGATAAACAAGGATAATCCATTTGTAGGGGCAAAAAGTATGTTTTACATGTATTTTAAAGCTTTGTTTACATTTGTATTGCTTGTAAACATGAGAGCAGAATGGCAGGTGAGAGTACTGGTCCATGGCACGCACGTCACAGCCTTGTGGTGCTGAATTCTACAGTCCACATGTTTAAGGGAACCACAAGGATGGTGTTTTTGTGGGAGGTATTTGACTGATTGTGCTGGGCCATCTGGGCCAATAATACCAGAGTCGTTATACCAAAAGTCTAAATTGTTCTCTTTATTATTGATGACTAACAATAGCCCAACTGCACGGTTTATTCTGTCATAGTGTCATAGTAACAGGGTTCCCATGGATCCTTAAAGCCTTAATAGGTCAACCAAAAATATACAAGTGACCTCGATCATGTGATCGGGATCTGAGCAGTAACCAGAAGCTAGAGGACAAACTGATAAAGTAAAACACACACGGGAAATACCATGTGCACCGTAGCTATTATATAGCAATCAAACTATAAAATGATGCTTTCATAAAGCATAAAGACATTAAAACGCATGATAATTCACTTTGTATCCCAATTATGAAAATGTATTTTTGTTTTGTGAAGGTCCCAAAAGTGTCATTGAAAGCATTGAGCTTGCATCATTAAATATTAAATGTTGCATGTTATTGTTGAGAAACTCCACGTCATTCTGAATGGTCTGAAGATTAGATCAATCAGTTCACATCCCTGTTCTGATTTACAGGAAGCTGTGCCCCTGGCCCTGTACCCAAGGGTCTGATACGGGTCTACAGCATGAGATTCTGCCCTTTTGCTCAAAGAACCAGACTGGTGCTCAAAGCAAAGGGTATCAAGTAAGTCCAGATAAATGCATCAAAATCTGTTTTCTAGAAATAGATTTGACACATTATATTAAAGTGACACATGAGTAAATTGTTTTTTGTGAACTGTCACCAATTTCACTCTAGCCACGAGAAAGTGAACATTCATTTGAAAGAAAAGCCTGAATGGTACCTGGAGAAGAACCCTCTTGGCTTGGTGCCAACACTGGAGACCCCCAGTGGTCAGTTGATCTGTGAATCGACAATCACATGTGAATACCTGGATGAAGCGTATCCTGGGAAAAAGCTGCTGCCCTCAGACCCGTTTGAGAAAGCCCAGCAGAAGATGCTGCTGGAGGATTACTCTAAGGTATGCTGATTGAAAATTATGAGAACATGAAGTTATATTTCATCCGAAGACTTTGTGTCAAAAGTTTTCTCCGCTATACATTTAGCTGGAAAGGTTCATGCAAAACAAGATCATGGTTCCCCAAAGTTGCAATGTATTACCACTAGATGTCACATAATCTGTCTTTAATCCATTGATATTTTAAGAAATTCCCAATGAATACAAACAGTCTGACCTGGCTGACATGGATCAGCAAAATGACCACAATTGCAAGGTCAGAAGTGTTTCTTAGTGAGTTTGAGATACTGAGAGAAAAGCTCTTCGCTGCCCAAAACAGACCATTTCATCCACAATTAATTGCTGAATACAAAGATCCCCACACGATAATGATGTCTGTCTTCACAGGTTTGGTACAGGGTGTTGTAGTTTGTAAATTTAGAGCAAAACAATTTTTACAGATCTATCTGTGGTCATCATAACAAAACCATATATTGTTTTTGGTACCAGTGTCAATGACATTGTTTTGTATTTGACTTAATACTTGTTAGAATGAAACATGCTGCTTCAAACAATGGCTACTGTAAATGTACACCAGGAAAACACAATACAATCATAAATTAGTTATAGAAGCTTCCTCCTTTAAACTATTAGCTAATTAAGTTACATACTGAATTTGATAGGGCTAATACCTTTAAAAACTCATTAATAATGATAAACATGCAATATATAAATGATGTCTTGTTTGAAAATGCTTATTTCAGTTCTTTTAATGACTGTTTCAGATCGTTCCACTGTACTACAAGATCGCCGGGGGCAGGAAAAGCGGGGGGGATTTGTCTGCCCCTGAAGCCGAGCTGAAAGAGAAGCTCTCCAAACTGAACAAGGTAGTATTTAATGTTTAAACTATTAATGACTTTATTTTAAGACTGAAATTTTGAGTTCAGCCATACAAGGGTGATGAATAATTTAACATGAGCATTTGACATGACAGTGTGTACATTCTTTCACCTTTCCAGGTCCTTGTGAACAAGAAGACCAAATACTTTGGGGGTAACTCAGTCACTATGATTGATTACCTGATCTGGCCGTGGTTTGAGAGGTTTGAGGCGTATCACCTGAATCAGTATGTATTTTTTGTATCAAACTCTAAACAAAAAGCTCACATTTGTACTGCAAGACCTGAATACAACAGCAATAAAACTCTTACACAAAAGAGCAACTGTACAAATAAGCTGAAGCCCTCTTTTATAATGGCGAGTCTAGGGCAGGTCTCTTATTCAGAAATAGTGCAAAGTCATGATAGTCAAATGTCAACATGGCTTGTGACTCACCCAACTTGTTTTAACTCCATGGTGCCAAATCAATACAGACATAATCCATTTGCACCAGGTCCCTTCTATCTGCTTCTGTATCTCTGCATTTGAAGGGGTGACTAAATATGTAAAGGTCGTGCTTGTAGCTTTTACAACCTTCCCAAACTGACACACCTTTTTTTTTTTTTTCAGCTGTCTGGAAGGCAACGAGGAGCTGAAGAACTGGATTGTGCGCATTCAGGAGGATCCAGCCGTGAAGGCCCTCAAGTTTGATGCAGAAAGCCACAAAGCCTTTTTCAACTCCTACATGGATGGAAGTCCCAATTTTGACTATGGTTTATAAAATAATGGCTACCATATTCAGTTTCTAGGCAGATTTCCCTACCTCTAGCCAGTCTGGTTGAATAGCCATATTCATGTTTCTGCCTATGCATTTACTCAGGAAATAATCATTTCTCTGTCAACATTTATATTGTTTTCAAAATATTTTATACGAATTTTTGTCTTGCAGTTAACTGCGAATGATTTGTGAAACATGAGAAATAACAGCAGTCAGTGTGTCTCTGCATGGGTTTTATTTTTTGTTGTTTTATCCATTCGAGCATCTACATGTTCTGGATGTAAAGCAAATGAATCCAGTACTTGTTGAGATATGAAATCATTGGTCTACTCTCTGGATGGATGTATAATGGCTAAACAAACAATTCCTTCATAACATTACTTACTTGACAGTACCTTAAAACTTGCATTAAAGGGGTAAAAGAATTAGTTATTATTGTAAAAAAAAAAAAACCCACAAACATTTAAATGTATATCATTTTGAAGTTGTTCGTAAGGCAAGTTCTGAAAGAAAGATAAACATTATCACCAATTTCAAAATAAAGGTCTCTTATCAAGGCGCTCATTAACATTGTTAGACGTTGCTGAAATTCTTTCATCTCAATTCAAAAGCCTTGTCAAGCACCACTGTGCCTTTATCTTTCTCAGTAAATCATGGGACAGAACTGGTATGGCTGGAATGTGGTGTGAAAGAGGGTGGAACCCTAGGGGACAAATGCTTAGATAAAATGGACTCGACCCCTCCATGAAGTCGACTCACTCTGGCCTTATAAGATTACAGCCTAGTCGAAAGCCATAAACACATTAAAGAGCTTGAATAATATCCATTTTTTTTACTCTGTATTTATCTTATACCAGATATACTCTTTTACGTTACTCACGTTAGATTTCATGCTCATAAAAAAATTTTCTATTAAAAAAAAGAACAGTTTCTATAAAAGTTTCAAAATAGTGCACCAGAGATTGCAGACATCTTCAAGGTCCGATCCTGTTCAGTTTAAAGTATTAGGAACAGTACTAACAGATAGGCCCACATCAAAGTCTTGTTTATTGGTCATTCAGTCTTATTCCTTAATCAATAAGGGGAATTCTGTTAACCTGAGGTTAGTGTATAACCCATAATACAAACGGAAATAAGTTACACTGCTGCTGTCAGCCAATCCCTGTTTGAGCTGAAAAATATTTCCTCTCAATACTCCTTCCTCATCCTGTACCCGAGAGCTCAGCCTGACAACAGATCTCTGACTGACTTTTAATAAACCACAAGCTTATCTTCTGCATGACACAAGTGCCTTTTTAATTCTTACACCTGTGGTTTTAGGGAATGTCTCTTGGAGAAGTCGTTCCCAACCGCACTACTGGTGTTCACCCTGCTCACTTCAACCCAGTCAGGGCTTGGTATTTTTTGGTCCATGTATATTCAGAGCAAAAAGAGAATAAACTGCTCAGAACAAAGAGGCCTCCAGGACCAGGGGTTGGGAAACCCAGTCTTAGGGAATTTTTCTTATGTTGATGGTGGCATTGCCATTACCAACCACAGATCAAATAAATTACTTCAGTTAACTCTGCAGCTGTACAGTATCAGGTGCCAAGTGAGAAATCTTTCATAAAGCTAAAGTTCTGAATACCACCCATGGTGGTGTCTCACACTTGGCCCACGAGTCCCTGCTTGGTGCCCCAGTCAGGGTAACCGGCTTGTTCATTAGAGATCTGGCTCTGCTTTGTGTCAATATCTGTAGTAAAAAGGTCTATAGGAATAAAAGTGTCGTGACTTGACTTGCTCAGTGGGTGTGTCATGCACAGACCTCTGAACCTCCTGGGACATCTCTTTATATAAATATTTCTCAATTACGCCTTAGAAGGAATGCACTTCCACACCCATAAGTAAAAAAAATAAGTTGGGAAGGCAACTTTTTTTTAAACAAGCACAAATAAAATTTGATCATGCTGATGACATACTGTAATAATATCTCAATACATCATTGCATAATTAATGTAACACTGCATGTAAATGTGCATTTGCCTTATAAAAAGTGATTGGGGTTCATTATCTACACACCCTACAGTAAAAGCTGCCTTGAAAAGTAACCCAAATATCATTTTAACGGAGGAATCTACTCAAGTCTTTTCAGTGCCAAAAAAAGCTACTTAAACATGTAAAAAAAAAAACATTCTGCAATTATGCTCTGAAAGTCCCCGAGATGAAACAGAGAGCTATTGAGTCTGGTAATTTCTCTTAGTGCAGTGAGTCAGACAGTCTATGACTCACTTGTCTCAGATGCTGCCATTCGGGAAGTGAGGGGTGTACTCTTGGATAATTACTGGTGCATTTCTGACCATCTCCTGAAAATGCTCCACCATTTTTGCATATATTTGCCTTTGTAACACCAGAGGCCTGAAAAGGTTTAATGGTTCTGCAACCAGAAACATTGTAGGCACCCCAAGTTCAGCTGGGACAAGAGGGTTCCCTATGATAATATGGCCAAGTCTCTTTTCCTGCAAGCTTTTTTGTAGGAAGCCGATCAGGTCCCGTAGCCGCTGTTCCAGATTCTTTGGCTGCCATGAGGAAAGTGATTTGCTCAACAGCAGATGCAAAAGAGCAGTTTTCAAATGGTACTTTGTAAGAGCACTTCTGCCCGTCAGGCCTGTCTGCTTTCTGTGCAAGAAAGACAAAAGCTGAAGGCATCTGAGATGGCAAGAGTTTTCTGGAAGGGTCTTGGCTAGGTGTTTAAGCAGATTTCTCTCATAAACAGTGAATGAAAGATGCCAATGCATGTCTGAGGTGTTGCCATTGTCCGAAGGAAAATGAGAGATAAAAAATGCATCTGTGTCCTCAAGCTGAACAGCAGGTGTGAGATTCAGAACAATGACCTTCCCTGACCTGAACCTGACCTTCAGCGCCCCGGGGAAATCCAAGTTGCGGAAAGTCAGCTCAAACTCGTACTTGTGGGAGATCCGGCCCCACGCTTTTGTCACGGAGATCTGGAACCACTTCATGACCTGATCTTTGGACAAATAAGATGTATTTCTCGAGCAAAGCAGCTCCTCTAAGGCATGGTATTCAGCTTTGTCGCTGTCATTTCTGTTGTGAAGCAGGCACAGCATGTCCTCGCCCAAGTTGGCTGTGCCATACTGGCAGTCCGGGCAATTCCAAATACTTTTTGTCAACTTAACCTTCCCACATCCTTGTAGATCAAGTGGTATGTCGGAGGACGCATCACACCACATCTGGAATTGGAAACAATAAGGCTCTGGGGTCACAAACGGCACAATCAGATCACATGTGAAAGGCTTGCACACTCTCCAAGACTCAAACATGCTGCCAACTCCAACAAAGTCCTCCAGCTCCATGTCTATCTCACGGTCACAAATGCTCCTCAAAGCCTCCAGCAAGTCGTCCGCAAAGCCCTCGACAAACTCCCGCGCCCTCGTACTCTCATGGACGATAGGAAGGAAGCTGGTCTCATAGAAGTTACTTAGGATGCCTTTGTCTAAGGCCAGAACTTCAGCGCTGACAGATCCTTCATCATCTTCAGCAGGGTCAGGTGCTTTTCCAGAGATCAGGTCCTGCCTACAAACTTCAATAGTAAAGAAAATGACGAGAGAAAGGGCGCTCCAGAAGTACCAGCCATAGGGGTCAAGGCCTGAGTCCGAATCTTCTTCCTCTGCTTTAGAGATCTCCTGCTCAAGCCTCTCGCGCTCAGCCTGCAGCTTCTCCTCATGTTCTTTCATGCGAGTCAATATATCTTCCTCCTGTTCTGGGATGGTGGTGTTCTCCTTCGGAAACAGCAGTGGGTGGTTGAGAATGGCAGCTGCCACCACCATGCAGACCCGTGCTATGGCCCCCTGCATCATAAACCGTGTATCTGTGGAAAAGCCAGTAACACCATTACAACATGCACGCATTTTTCTTTCACTTCTTAAATGCTTCTTTAAAATCAGGGTGCATCCTATAATCCCAGAATTTTTGTCTAACACATTTGTCTAAAAACCTTACAGAAATCTGTATTTAAATAAATATTTTCATCACCAGAACAGGTAACTTTACATTTAAGTTTGCTAGTCCTGAAATGTAAAACGTATCAATTCCCTTCATGGCTTAGTTTCCTAAAAGTGCCATTGTTTTATGACAGACGCACAGACGGGTGTTATATTGATGATCTGCTACAATGCTTGCTCATATTAGACAACCCCATCAGCCAAACTAAAAATAGTGACTGCTGCGAGCCCTCTGGTGCGTAGGACTGTCTGCTACACTCCTGAGTGGAAGGAAGCCTGATAACCCCTGCTTAGCATTGAACCACTTAGCTAGATATATTAAAACCTACTGATAACATGTCCCAGTAGGTTCAGAAGTAAAATAAAATGTTCATGTTTAACTTTATTTGCAGACAAGTATTCGGCATATTGAAAACTGTCACTATTTTAACACTTATAGTACGCTCACTTTGTGTGGTCAGTGAAAAGCCAACGATCTAATCCTACAGGACTTCTTCTGAAACGGCTTACTGAAGCTTGTCTAAAGAGCTGTGACACAGGAAGGAACTCAGTATAAACAGTGAAGGAAGTTATGTAATATACAGAGCTGCATCTCTGAGAACCAGCTGAACTATTGCAGAAGTTATATGAGACCAACAAAAGGGCACATAGAAAAAATGTGAGTTATATGAGACGAACAAAAGGGCACATAAAAACAATGACAACAACAAACAAAACTAGCCTGAAAGTCAGGGCCTTTACAGAGCTAAGAAAAACTTGCTCCCTTGTTATGAGATCTGGGCATAAATCACATTGTTGTAAAAGGGGCCTCACCCTGCCATCCATCATTTATTAACTAAACAGAAGCAGTATTGGTTCATCCAGTAAGCTGTTTAAAATCCATCCTAAAGGGTGTTTCATAATTATCATCAATAACAGTGCACCATAAATAAGCACAGAACTTGAACTCAAACAGTACAAGCACCCCAGCACCCCAATATGAGCCTAAAAACAAATGGTGGACCAAACTAACAAACCACAATAACACTTTGTTATTATTTATGCAGGAACACCTCAGCACCCTTATCCCAACACATTCAGAGCCTTTCCTCAGCATCCTTCTCCCAACACACCCAGAATCTCTCCTCAGCATACTCCTCCCAACACACTCTGAGGAGTCTCTCCTCAACACATCTTCAAACCAACGCAATTTCAGCTCTCTGACTTTTCCTCCAAAAGGTCCAACTCTCAAATCACAGTACTCTAGATACACCAAGTATTTGATCTCCACCATTGCTAGTTCTACTCCCTGCATCCTCTCCACTCCACTGTCCATCCACTCCACTGACCATCCTCTCATTCATGCGCAGAATTTGTGTCTTAGTTTGGATTTTAAATATGTTATTAAAAAATATAAGCCTTTCTTGGGTTTTTGTTATTTTGCACACTAAAAACTGTATTAGACGTAACTTCACTGTGATATGCAGTAAACCCCCATGAAGTCACAGATCAGAGGCTTCAGTTGTTTGCAGAACATTTCTTAGAATCGAACTAATAATTGTTCAGAGACTGCAGATATCCTCTGCATTTTTTTTTGCTTTTTTCTTGGTTAACTATAATTTTCAATGCAGTTTAGTGCTCAATTATTACGAAAAATATAATGTACTCATTTTGTAACAAATTCAGCTACATTTCCAAATAAAAATGACAGTATTCGTTTTTTGGTACTGTGGAGAGAACGCTTGGGATGGTGAAATACTGCTGCACGCAGAGCTGGGAAGTTTGAAAGGAGCCAATTCAAAAGCATTATAAATTTCTCCTCACTACTGATTTGCTGCTTCCCTGTGACGCACCTCTGGTAGATGCAGGCCAGCATTCCCGCATCAGAACAGTTTCCGAGGGTTTCACGGAGTGTTCTCGTGTTTTTTCATTTGTTCTTCTTAAAGGCCTGTAGTTTTATTACTGTAAATTTAATTAAATTATTATTATTGTATTTACCTTCTTATACCAAAGAAAATGACAGCGCATCCCAAAGAAAATGCATGAATTATTTAACAGTATTTAACAAGGGTAAGAGTAATGTATTTTACACCTCAATACTGTAATTTTCACCTTAATACATTACATTTAATGAAATTAAAGTGTTTTGATAGCCTATTTTGGAGGTAGATTTTTAGGCATTTTTAAAACCATTTCACAAATTTGCATTTTTCACAATTTGAACAAATTTCAGGGACCTACTCTATACCAAAACTGTCAAAAACTTAACTGGCATAAACTTTTTAATGGCTTAGTTATCTTTACCATAAATTAAAAGCTGAAATCTTTCTACATTTTGCAAATCAAAAGTTCTGTGGCCTTGCAACCTTAATATTGTGGTATGAAATATAAAGGCAATGTTTAAATGTCAGTGTAAACACGATCCGAATGCACGCATCTCAATCCAACTGTATAAACTGTATATAAGTTCTGCCTTAGCCATCACAAAGCCAAGTTGAGTCATACTGGACTCAACATAAAGTCAACTGGAAATGAGTTATGGCCATACAGAGTCAGACTATCCATTAATGGGTGTTGAAGCCACAAGTTCACTGCAGCCATTTTATTCAGAAGAGGTCTGTCCAAGACAGACTCACGAACAAGGCTTTCAAAGGGTAGTATTTTTCATTACTTACACATGCATGTATGCAAGTTGTGCACATCACCTGCTCAGTTATTTCAGAATTGGGCTGCAATAAGCACTTGTGTTTGTGTAACATTATTATTATGATCATTAACATGAACTGAAACTCAGTAACAGTATGTATTACAGCTGTAAAGAATCAGACTATCCATTTATGGGAAGACAATGTTCACTGCAGCAAAAAAAGTGTATTTAATAATTAATATTAGACACAAATTATAAATAATAATTATTGTTTAATATTTCACCTAAATTATTTTTACATTCTGCTCTAAACTCACTTAATTTATTTTTCACTCCAGTATAAAGAAGTTAATCGTTGGATAAATATGAGTAAAAAATCTTCTCATCACGACTAACGGTCTTCTTTACAACTTCCTCATTCAGTCTTTCACTGAATAGCATTAAGATTGTGGTTAAGCCTGTAAAAAAGAAACAAAATAGCATTTCTCATGTCCGAAATAGGAAGTCTAATTTTAACACAGTTAAGATCCTTACTGAAGATGTTTTCTGGGTTAAAAGAGTAATTGCAAAGAGTAAAAGCATCATTCTGTTGATCTGGGTAGATCTACTGGGGCAGAGGTCAAAACTCCCGAAGCAGAAGTGATCAGAAAAATCCAACTTGCCTTTCAGTGCTCGAGTTTGGTCCTGGAGGGCTCCATCATGTCTGAGTGAGGAAGAGAAAGTAGAGGTGGAGGCAAGAGTTGAAGCAGCCTCTGCTGTTTCCTCTTACTCTGTTTGTGCCTGGAGGTGGAGTAGCATGCTGGTCATTTCCTGGAAACGGTCTCAACATGCTGTCTTTTTTCCTGCTCCTATAAAAAGATCAGGGGCCGAGTCTACGCTGCCTCAGCTCCACGTGACCTAACCGTGTGCCGCCCCCTCACCCAAAACACCCAAAACACACAGCTACGCTACTTGGACAATACTATTGGGACACACTTGTTTTTCAGGGTTTGGGCTACTCCCCTTATTCTAGAGAAGGGCAATCTTAGTGCTTCAGCTCACCCAAGACAACACCATGGACAACACCATGTTTACAACATTGTGGACACAGTTTGGGGAAGAAACATTTCTATACTAGCATGACTGGACCCCAGAGCACGAAGCAAGCTCCATAAAGACATGGCTAGATGAGTTCCATGTAGAAGAAATTGACTGGCCCACACAGAGCCCTGACAACCCCATCCAACATCTTTTGGATGTCCTGAAATGGAGGTTGTAAGCTAGGCCTTCTTGTCCAAAATCACTGCCTGTTATAGCTGCAAAAAGGGAAACTTTTTAGACCATAACTAAATCTTAAATTGAAAGTATTTGAATTAAAAGTCCCTGTTTGTGTAATGGTCAGGCACCCTAGTACTTTCGTCCATATTTTGTATAAAGACGGAGCACATTCTAACATCACCACCATCGCACATAAAGTCTTATTTGTAAGGCTTATTTTTTTTAAATTCCCCTAAGTGTAAGTTGTTTTATAATGTCAGGGGTCTGTCTTTGCAGACAATGCATTAAAGTGAAACACTCGTTGCTTTCATTTGGCAGGCACTTTTATCCAAAGCAACTCACAGTTTCAGGAACTACTCAAGTATTAGGACAGTGAGAACCAGAGGAGAGATGTAGGGATTGATATTTTAAGTGGGGATTAGTGCAAAGTGATGTAAGCTTAATCATATAGAAGAGCAAATGTGAAGTAGGATAGATCATCATGAGAACAAGTGCTCTTTGACCAAATGAGCCTTCAGGAGGTTCTTAAAGACAGAGAGGGATTCTTGTTCTCTGGCTGCTCCTGGCAGCTCTTTCCACCAGT
>JBBMFX010000141.1:16665650-16681251 GCA_037832545.1 Rhabdalestes septentrionalis | reverse complement strand
CTTTATGACTTTACTGCATTGAGATGTGGATTAATGTTAATATTAGTGGTAAATGAATTAAATCATAATACAATTGTATCAGGGCTATAATAGAAGTTTTTTGCTTTGTGTACTGGGGCCCAGTGATGATGGAATAAAAGCTATCCAAAATGTCTAGGTGTGCCCTTCACTGTAAATAAGGGCCCATCTGAATTCAATAATTCAATTTTTGGTTTTGTCTTTAAAATGTACATACACACATACTAACAGGGAAAAAGAATAGAATAGAATAGAATAAAATAGAATACAATCGAATATCTCCCTTATGTTTAATTTTCTTTTACTAAAATAATCTTTATTCAGAATCTAGTCTGGATTTTGTTTGTTTCTAGCTTGTTTAATATATGTATTTTTGGTGAGATAGTAACTCACCTTCAAGTTTAGGGTGGGTTTAGATATCTGTATAAGCATAAAACTGTACACTGCTGTTATGTTCACAGGGTGGCGATTACTACTGAGAAAATTTCTATAAATAAATATTAACCTAGCAGCCTCATAGCAAGTATGGTGGCTATAGCTACAATTACACACACTGCCCAAAATGATCCAGGCATCCCTTCAAGTGAGTGAATTCTGGTGTGATGGGGTGCACTGTGTTTCCTGATACAAGTGCACTCACACTACACAAGCACAGCCTGTATAATCTCAATTGAAAATCAAGTCAGGGATGTTTTTTGTTTTTGTCATACAAAAATGCCAAACAACGTACAGCACACGAAATGATCAGATCACCACACGACCACAAGCACAGACAGAACAAAATACAGAGAGTTCATGATTATTTTGCACGTATTTATTCCACAGTGTGAAAAATCACATTCTTTAGAAGAACCGTCGTCTTGAATATGCCACTCTGTATTCTTTGGGTATCCAAAAAACTCATGCAGTTTCACGGACTGAGGGCCCTCAGGACTTGTTTGAGCACCATCTGCCCAACAGATGTCACTGTTGTGCGTTTTTTTCATGAGATTCTTACATGCAAAAGCTTGTTTGGACCTTTGCCATCACTATTACCACACTCATTATACAGCCTCTCCCTTTCTCATGATCTTTTATACTACTTATTACTGCCTTAATTAGCCTACTGCACACCGCTACTGCAATCACTCATAATACACACCGCTACTGCAATCACTCATAAGCTCTCAGGTTAAATGTTTTTTTGATTGAGTGTTCTAGAGTCATATTAGTGTTCTTAATCCTCTTAACATCTGAAGAATTTGACGGTCATTGACTTTGTGCTTTGTACCCTTCAGGCCTGTGGGTGGATATTTTTGCTGAGCATCACTCTGGTGGCCTTGCTGGTGAGAGGGATCAGACCATGCTTTACACAAGCCGTCTTCCTGAAAAGCAAGTACTGGTCCCATTACATCGATACAGAGCGCAGACTGTTTGACGAAACGTGCAAAGAACACGCCAAGAGCTTCGCCAAGCTCTGCGTACAGCAGTATTTTGGGAGCATCAGTGGAGAAATGGTGGTGCTTCACAGACAGCAGTCGCAAACAGACGGAAAAGAGAAACGTGATGGTGAAGAAAAGCATGCAAGTGAAGATGAGAAGCTCTATGGCATCCGTGAAAAGGAGGACATGAACAAAGTTCTGTGGAACTGGCACACCTGTAAACCTCCACTGAGACTTCAAAAGCAAGAAAAAGACCAAAGCATGAGTGAACACACGAGTCAGGCCCAAGATCATGGCTCACAGACGGAAGTCCATAAAAAATGCAAATGATGCATATTATTCCAAATTATAAGTCTGAATACTTACAGAAATGCACAGATGAATAGTATTTGAAATCAACTGTATATATGCTATTTTTCTTTGATGATTAGGAGTGCAGTAGTGTAGTAATTTCCTTAACCAAACAGTCATTGCCTTTAGTTAAAGATAAAACGTTTGTCTGACGATCCACAGTGATTTAGAGTAGTGCTGCCAGCCTCTGAGCTATGTTGTACCATGACTTCCGTCTCCACATGTTTTAAATACTCTTTTTTTTCCACTGGGGAGGAAACCAGACTCTAGTTCCTGCTGATGATTCACAGCCTCTACCCATAACAGACTGACTTCTGTAAAGACTTTCTCTTTTCCTTTTTCAACGTGGTCACCGTGTTGTCGAGACTGTAAAGGAACCGGGTTTTGTGTACTGCACCCCTTCTGTTTAAGACACAGCTTGTTTTTCTGGTTGAAATCCTGTGAATTTACAGTTCGAAGGGACGTAGCTGCCTCCAAGGCATGGAACGTAAGTTTGCATGACATTTTTTTTTCCATTCACTCATTTTGTTGCTACAGCTTTAGCTTTGTGTTCTATGACTGCAAATACTCTCATTTTGAGCACACTCTCCATGTTCTTACGGCTGCATTCCAATCTGTTTGGGGTTTCCCTCCACTCTCCTAAAATATGCCTCACTGAAAGCTGAGCTGCTTCTAGTGAGCACATTTTTTTATGCCACCACACAGTGAATCAGTTGTATAAAGTCTGATTTTCACCTTAACTCAGACTTTAAGGGAGTGGAACTGGTAGAAACCTGAAGGGGTTTGTTAGTTTACTTCACTATTTCACTCTGCAGTGGCCTCAAAAAATGTGCTCAGTGAAATACTGAAGAAAGTTAATAAAAAGCCCTCAGTTTTCTACCTGTTCCACTTTTATAAAGTTTGATTTATACATGAATGAATCGCATTTCACAATAACTTTTTAACCCTTTTTCTTCATGTCTTCAGGTCCCTCCATGCAATCCCAGTTGTCGCTTGCCTTGAAGATGGCTTGTTAGAACTTGCTTTGGGGTGGTCAGAAGAAATGCTCATGAGGGATTTCTCTGCATTGTCCTTTCCGGATTTTTGTCATTACTGGGTCCTGTTGGATCTTGTTCACAAGTCTGCATTTGTGGCTTTTATCATTTAAAATCAGGAATCTCTCGGACTGGCGGGATAAAAAAAACATTAACGTAGGAGGAGATGGCTGCGTTTATTTCCGAAAATTTTAAATTTGCCGCTCTCTTTTTCAAGAGCAAGGATGTAGTGATATTTAATGGCCTCATAGCCTTGGGGACAGTGGCCAGTCAGTCAGCGTACAACATTTTTGCCTTTGAATGCCCATGTTCTTCGGAGAGAAATTACCTGTATGGGCTGGCTGCTATTGGTGCGCCAGCATTGTCTTTCTTCATGATTGGAGTCATGCTCAATCGAATTACATGGGAACTTGTTTCAGAATGCCGCATCAGAAAATGCCGAAAGCTCTCCGGGGCCGCTTTCTTTGCTCTGCTGGGGTCAATAATAGGCCGAGCAGCAGTGGCCCCTGTGACCTGGACTGTTATCTCACTGCTCCGAGGGGAAGCCTATCTCTGTGCGCTCAGTGAGTTTGTGGACCCTCTGACTTTGGACAACTTTCCCCCAACTACCCAGGGCCCGAAGCTCATGGCCCGGTTTCCCTGTAAAGATGTCCCAGCACAGTTTCTGCCCTTCTGGGGAGAAATTGAACGCCGTCTCAAGTATGAATCTCAGGTACTTACCACCTGTATTTTCAGACAGTATTTCTGACAAAACACAAAACAAAAAAAAATACACTGATGTTCTCATTTATTTTTATCAGTTTCCAATCGTCCTTTTATTGAGTTTATATAGTTTTCTGCACCAAGTAGTCTCATAGTTGCTTTTACAAGATCAGTTTCTCTTAATCTAATGGAATAAAAAAGGTGTTTTTGCTGCTGTACGTTTATATGTATAATTGACCTGGTTTGATGGTCAAAATCAGTCAGGACTAAAACACTATTTACTGACACATGGTCAACCCATTTACAGTAGGTGGAGCCAATGCCTAGCTATCCATACCAAAGCCAAAGAAATGACCAATTAAAGGAGAGATATCATAGAAAACCACATACATACATACATACTTTTCAAAATCTTTAATTTCATCCCCCCCAGACAACAGCTGATATTTAGGGCCCTGCCCATGATTAATTCTTAGATATATACCTTTCTATGATATCTTTCCTTCAAGTGGTTTGTTTGTAGCTTATAGTAATCAAAAGTCAAATTTCAAGCCTACTTTTTACTCAAAAAGGCCCTTGAAGATTGTGGCATTCACATTTTGTGGCATTCACATTTTGTGGCATTCACATTTTGACATGTAAAATAATCAGCAATATATCAGTGTTTTCGTCTCATTGCCTTTTTGTACTCTTTTCCCTGTTTTCTTTTGAAACCTACCCCTAACCATTTGTATTATCATCCCTGTTTCTTTTCAGCTTTATGGCTGGCTGTTGGTGGCTGTCATCTCACTCATTGTGTTCCTGGCACTGTGTCTGAAGCGATGCTGCTCTTCCCTGGGTCACCAGCAGGAGTCGTACTGGTCCAGCTACCGGAATAACGAGCACGTGCTCTTTCAGCGCACTGCCGACGTTCATGCTAAGATCCATGCTGCGGAGAACGTCAAAAACTTTTTTGGGTTCGTGGCCCTGGAGAAGGAGGAAAAGGAGCTTCTGTCAGGGAGCCAGGGAGCCAAAAGTGGTATTCCGAGTTTGGAGTGGAACCGCATCACTGGTGTGTACTTATACAGAGAGAACAGCGGGGCTCCACTGTACAGCCGCCTCAACAAATGGTCTGATTACAAAAAGGACAACAATCATGAGATGGACATGTTATGTTAAAGTGTTCAGTTTCACTGGCCACACAAATCCATTTTTGGATCATGTTTTTGAAAGCAGCTAGCGTGAATGGAAAAGACTTTCAATTTTATACTGCAATCTGCCAAAGACAAACAAAGGTTTATTTTGGCCCTGCAGGAAAGTGGACAATTGTTGTTGTTGTTTTCTCATTTGACTCATGTCATCTCCATGGAGTTCCTGGAATAATTATTTGCCTATTGGACCTGATTATGCTATAAGTTTTGATACAGCATTTGTACTTTAGTGAAAAATACTGAAACAACTCTAGGGATGGGTGGGTAAATGATTCTGTGTCTAATGTAATATATCAGTCTCAGTTTCTAGAGAGCGAATTGTGTGTAAAAGCATATTTTAGGCTTCTTATGGTGCTCTGCTTCTCAGCTACTCTCTCAGGACTTGTCAAATGTAAAATACACATACACTGTAATGCAATAAACTGACATTGTGTTCAATGATGTTACGTTTGTTGGTGGTAGAGCTCCGTCATATTTCAAGCAGCCGATTCTCACAGAGAATTAGATGGCAAAGTACCCACACTGAGCAAAAATGCTGTTGGACAAGCATGTACTGTGGTGGTAAAATGTGGTGATGATTGAAAGTTAATTAGGTTTCCATTCACATTGCTGGCAGAGCAGTTCCAGATGGCTCTCGCATTTTATCACTTGAAACACTGGCAGGGGGTAAAACTGTGGCAAACACAACATGAGGAGAAGGCTAAAAAAGCAGTAACAAACCTTCTCCAGTTCACCTTGGATTTTTGCACCTCTTTTCAAATATATTTACTTCGATCTGTATTAATGAAGTCTTCTTACTTAAAACAAGGCCACTGATTTTACTCTGAACTTCCATTGGACTACAACAAACCACACTAATATTATCTGTTATCTATTGATGTTATCTCTAACAAAACACACTGAACTCAGTATAAATGATAACAGTAATAATTTATGAGGGTCAATATGAGATTAGGACTGATGTTGCCACGGGTTCACTAGCCTTCACAGACCTGCATCATCTCAGTCTCTCATAGAGCTTTCCAGGAATGTATCTAGATTTTATCCACATCAACAATACTGCATGTAATACACAAGCCACTGAATCAAACAGCTGTTTTGTGAAAGCTTCTAAGTTGAATGGTCTTTAAAGTGATCACATGAGGTCAAACAGGGCTTTTTCTTTTTATGTTTAAGTCTTAAACCTCATGCTGGAGAAATCTCCTGCTGGTTTTCAACACTTGGTGGCAGAAAATGTTCTGAACAATCTTTTAACCCTTTAAATCATAGACACATTCGGTTACTTAGACTTCTTATTCTGGAACAATTACACATTTTCAAAAACTATATTATACATTGTATAGTTATAAGAGTGAGGAACTCTCAGTAACTGTCAGCATCCCATATTGTCTTATAATTATGCAATATACTAAATATAATGACTTACTATTCCATAATGTTTATATTTCATCCCAATGGTGAATTCCTTTTTTATAATTTCAGCCTCTTTCATTATGGTGACTTATGGTTATCTCGTAATATTGAGCCAGTATTTCATAATTATGAGAAATTATTTCATTGTTATGATATAATAACTACCTTAGCAAATCCCAGTAAGGCTGTCACCATTCTAGTGCTTTGTTCTCACCATGTCTCTGCACCTCTCTCTGTCTCTCTCTCTCTCTCTGTCTCACTCCTTATCACCTCTTTCTCCCTCTCTGTGACTGATCTCTGTTTATATATTGTGTAAGTCAACAGAGCAGCTAATCAACCCCCATTCCTTTCACAGAACAGAGCTTTGACTGTCTGTCTGCGTGTCTGACTGCCTGCCTCCCGGGCCACTCACCTCTTAATAGCCTCCAGCTGGAGAGGGGTAGGAGGGCGAGAAAGCCAGAGCCAGGATGGGAGAGAGACAGAGAGAGAAAGTGCATGGCAGGGGAGAGAAAGAAGGGAGGGGGCGGGTGAAAAGAGAGCTGTGATGCAGGCAGCAAATCACATGAGCAGAGATATGTTTACAAACTGAGCAGGAGAGGAGTGCTCGGCACCATTATGAGGAGCCCAGGCTGGAGGAGAAGGTTGGTAAAGCACTGGAGCTGAACAAAGCAAACACTGGGTGGACCCATTCTTCTCCAGGCAGTCTTTTTTTCCTTCAATTCCTCTGTGCTTTTTTTTGGAAGGGAGGCAGAGAGAGAGAGAGAGAGAGAGAGAGAGAGAGAGAGAGCAGGACAGATGGTGAAGAGGAGACAGAGCCATCACCAGCACAATGCCACTCACAGCTTGAAGGAGATACATTCACAGCTCCATTCACACTGGTGCTCTCTCTGACTGCACTGAGCCTCAGCTCCACTCCTGCTTTGTTACTGGGGGAGGAAAAAAGGTGATGAGAATAAGAATACCATTCTAAAGGACAAGAAAAGCAGGTGGGCTCCAGGAAGGTGGGACGAGGCAACACAGGGACTGGGAGAACCTTGTGACAGTCTTTTGGAGGTAGACAAAGCAAAGCAAGTGAGTCCACTTACATGACCTACATTTTATGCTCAGGCATTAGACTGTTGATGTTATTGTAATCGAATGATGAGGAGAGCTGTAAAATGCCACCAATAATGGCCCCTTAATACAGTCTAACCTAGAAGAAATGCGTGGTACATGAGAACCTGCTCGAAGTACCAATGATCTGGAGTTTGGTTCTGGAAAAAAGAAAAGGTCAAAGCAACACTACATTTTAGGTGTCAGTTTGCCCGTATTTCATGAAATGTGTGATATGACGAAAAGGGGCATCTAGATGTCTGTGCCAATTCCGAAGTGGACAATGAGTGACTTGTCTTTCTGAATGTTTCATCCAAGAAAACAAACTTGTCCTGCAAATGTTCAAGGGAATGTGGTGGGTGCTGGCAATTTGTTAACCAGAGACTGTGAAGACTTCTTCAGTGTTGTCATGGGAGTTCTGTGAGGACAAAGCCCAGATTATTTACCTGATTTATTCGAGTGGACCAGCCTGCCTAGCTTGGTAGCCCATTTTAACACGTGCTTGTGGAACCCATTACTCATTGGCTGGATCTTCTGGAGCGGCCTGACATCTAGTTTCATGAATCCTCTCCAGTGGTGTAACGGTGAGTATAGTCCATATCTCCCCATATACATGCATCCCAGCCCTGGGGACTTATTCTTCACATTGTACCAGCCACTACTAGACACTCTTCCCTAAAACATGTGTTATTCACAGCGTCTCCAGCCTTCTCTATGGCTTTCTATCAATGATTCACTAACTAACTACTAGGATTACAAGTGCCCCTGCCCTAACCTAAACAAATGAAAGCCTTTTACACTTCTCTTTACACACAGAATCTTTGACTTGTGTACCGACCAGAGAGAGACCTATTTTACCAATATCTCTCTGTGTTCTATTGTGTGAATTAAATGGATGCTATCTGGAAGCGAGTGACCCCCCATGTCAGCTGCTATTGTCTTCCAAATGGTGCTTCCTTTTCCAGTCTGTGAAGCCCCCAAATGAACAGCATGGATTGGAAGTGCCCTTTGCTCTTGCCTCCCCCTCTACCCCGCTGTTAGGAAGAGCAGATGGTGGCTTCACGACAGAGGGGCTGAGGCTACAGCCACTTGTGCTCGTCTTTGTGCATGGACAATCGCCCAGGCTTCCCCCAGACTCTGCCAACCGCTCCAGCGTTCTCTCCATCTCTCTGTTTGTCTCCTCCCCTGCACCCTTTTACTTCTCTCCTTTGTCTCAAGCCGTCTCCACAGACTGTCTGTGTTACTGTGCCTTTAAGGCTGATATCAGTGAAAGGCCTCGGTTGCCTTGTGTTGTGCCTCAATCAGAAAACATCACAAAAAAGTGAACTGGTGATAAATCTTTTATAGACAAAAGTGAGAAAAAGGCATGAAATGGGTGCTTTAATATCATGACATTTTATTATTTCATCAAGTGAGCCCATTTCATTAGTTCATTCATAAAGAAATGTTCACATAATATAAAGGAAGCATATACAAATGTTCTAAAAACAAACTATAAGGTTTTAAAATGGGACAGTAACAATATTGGAAAGGACTTAAGTTTACTGAATGTGTGTTGTGTTATGTCTAAAAGTGCTGAATTTTAAACATTTCTCATGTTAGGCAGAAATTACCAGCCAAACAAAATGCACTGCTCTTGCTGAAGAGGCTAAAGTAGTGTGCAATATAAGACATGCTGCACATATTTCCAAACTGCTTATTTATTCGGTTGTAAAAGAAATACACCAACAAATCCTGTCCTAGTTCTGAGTATATTGTCAAGTAAATGCTTTCTTTCCAGGCACATGTTAAAGACCTTGCCATTCACACGATACTTTCAGATAAAATAATTACATCCTTAACAAGACTGCAGCTGAAGGAGTTATTCACAGGCAACTCATGTTTACATCATGTGGAACGGGGGAATGTTAAAACTTTGTTGAGTTCATTCTCGGGGAAGCTGGCAGGGTTTCTCCAGTGGAAGTTTACTAGAGAACACATAACTTCTCTCAGGGTCAATAACAGAGAGCCTTTCCTCTGATTTTGCTCTCTATCATGACACACAAATGATTCTATACAGTGTGGACATGATGAATGCACAAAAGAGAGTGTAGCATTGTAGTGACCGTTGTTCTGGGGACAAAGACAGGGTCATGACTTTGCCTTATACAGTTTCTCCATTCTCCTTTAGCAGTTAATGTAAGCATTTTATGACACATGGGCTGTACTGTAGGAGTCAGACAGCCCTTCAGGGATTTCATTCTGTCTGCCTTCTTTAGGGCCTCCACAGTGGAGGGTTTCTATTCTGCCTTTTGTCTCACCCACATGCAGAATGCACGAGAGACGTCCAAGGCTGTACTGGCTCAACCATTATGCTCATCAACAAAATGGAATTTTGGATCTTGCAATCCAACATGACTGTTTTCTCTAGTGATTAGAATTCCTGCTTGACAGACTACTTGAGTTCTGAATGAGGGGAGATGGTTTACAAAATGCTCCATCATATCATCTGTATTTAATGACATACAATAGTGTAGATTATCATAGATTCCTCATAGATCTCCTAAAATTGGATTTGGATTACAGAGAGCTTTTGCATTACACATTTTTTGAAAAGATAATCCAACAATCATTTGCTAACTCATATACTCGTCTGTTGCTTTTTAAAATGAGTGTTTAAATTAAGTCTACAGTGAACACTATATACGTTTTCCTCACAGCAAGCTTCTGTATCTTTGTCCTCCAAGTAGAACTCTTCCTTAAATGTTTTTTTCATGATCTAATTAAACGGGGATCCACCCCACACAATGTGGCTTTATTTTAGGAGGCAACTGCAGATTATAGTGGAAGTGGCAAGAATGCTAACAACATTTCATGGGAATTCTTTGGTTCATTATGGTGAGGTCTGATAACGTGACTTTATAAGTGTTTGACAATAACATCACATTAGAATAAACACTTAAATATATGTATATGCCCTGTCGGGCAGAAACCTCAGGAAACTCAAATAAATATGTATATCCTAAACAAAGTAATGCTGTGCCATCAAGATTGGTATAACTATTTTCAACACTTTCCATTGGTTAATAATTTCAAAATGTTACATACTCACATGGAGACTAACCAATAATATCGATTTATGAAAAGAAAAAAAAACAAGAAAAAAAACAACAAAGACAAGAAGTGGAGTTACGAGGATTCCGCCAGACAGCGCTGACACATAAATTTATATTTAAATGCAAATACTGCATAACATGAGAACTTCATGTTTGATGAAACATTTATATGTATGAATACAGTTAGAAGTTTTGGTCCATGCAGCTTTCCAAGCAGCGGCAGCACCTGACTCCATTTAATGAAGGACTGATGGGAAAAACTATATATGGAATGGTAACTCTAAATACTCTGCATCCTTGAGGAAAGGTATAAATGTGTTTGACACACTCACACACATCAGATAATAGGCTGTTATTTATTTATTCTAAAAATGTATTTATATTTATTCTACTATACATATATTTAATTGAATGTTAACCTGTGTACAAAGGTAAATTCATTCTATTAGAAGTGCATTATTTCAACATGCTATCTAGTCTGATAGTACATGCAGGTTTGAAATAAATGCTTACTGAGCAATTATATAACTTTACATTTCATTTACTCAGATGCTTTTAGCCTAGCAGTGATTGTCAGTAAATGAAATGCAAACACACATTCTGGAAAAAAAAAATACTTGTAATGCTCCTTATTTAAAAACACAGCTGCTATTTACACTGTGTGACCCTTTCTATGTGAAAAAGTTGTTTAAAATAACGTGAAATCTTGTTACATTAGTGGGCATAACAGTTAAATAGACGTTTTCCTTTCCCTTAAAAGGTGACCGTTGATACAGTGACTTTGTATGTGATATGTTTACAAGCCAAACCCTGCCAAGAACATCAAAATGTGATGAATGTGGAATGGGTTTAATTATAAATGTTGCAAGCCCACAGTCCAAACAGGAAAGACTGATTGTACAGTCTCAACCATTTGCTCTCCAGAAGTCTGGCTTACCAACAACAATGACAGAGACCGGGAGGAAAAGCCCATTACTTCTCAATGCTGGTGTTTCTTAACAGTGCCTTGTGGAGCTGTTGAACTCATTTGATACCACATTGACATACTTCTCTTGTTTTTCAGTTTGAGTAGATGTATTACAGTGAAAAGTTCATACAACTCAGTGAAGTCCTACAGTGAGTGCAGTGTTACAGCAATAGGAGAAACATGAGGACGGTCTAACCGCAGAGTGTATGCAATATGCATGCCAGGGCCACGGTGGACTGTACACATGAGAGTCATAGTGCAGTGAGTGGCTGGCCCAGAGCCCCTTTAAGGCAAATCTGTGATCCACTCACTCCTTGGCTAATTTGTGATTTGTACTCAGCCTGAAACAGTTTGGAAAATAAATGCTACTTGTCACAGACCTTCTACAGTTCCTGTTTTCAAATTACTATCAAGCACTAACCAGGAAGAGTCAAAACAGTGATATAACTGCCAACAGATTTGAATATAGTTCCACAATGACAGGACACAGTAAACATATGATATGTTAATAATATGTGGTGGTTCGATACCACTGTTTCATGGCCAATACCAATACCGTAACATTCACTATCTGTCGATAAAATGGGGAACTGAGAGTATGCATTACACCTGGCAACCTCAGTCAACCAATCATGTTCTATATTGTAATAAATAAAGAGTCCTTAAGGGTTACACTTGGTGTCCCCTTATAGATCTAAGATGCTCACATTGTTAAGATCAGGTTATCAAGTGGGCCAGAAAAAATAAGGTGTTACAGCCTATTTGTTTTTAATAGATATTCATCTGAATGTAACTTGGATACAATGTTATGTATCTACACCATCTTTAGGCAGTTCTCAGGTGTTACTGGGTTCCTGAGTGGAATAGTCATCTAGGTGATCCCAGTGATGCCACAGCTGGGTGGGTAGGATGACCACCCCTCTCCCCCATAATTTAACCAGATGCTAGCCAATCCGGGTGTCTTTAGCTATTGTAACAGAACTGGCAGAACATGCAGATCCCAATCTGATACTGTCTTTTCCCCCCACTTAAACACCTCTGCTGTTAATAATAAATGTATCTGGATGCACTTTGCTTAACCTAACCTTAACCTGCATATTAATTTCATTATAGTGCACTATAAAGAGCAATGGGATTCATTTAAGACAGTCTTGCTGCACATCTGTATTACGTTTCCTGATTGAGGCTGAGCACACCTCTCACCATCTCATGGTTGTTTAGATTACTTAAGCCATTATGTGTTAGTTCTGACTTTTTCTGAGGTCTGACCCTAAGGTTTTCACCTGTATTAGATCAATACATCGGAGTGGCACATCCTTTAGTTAATATGGAACCCATCTGTTTTCTACCCTATTATCCCGCACTCGGGGGTGGGGGTTGGGGTGGGGGTGGGGGTGCTGGAGGTTATCCCAGCTGCTACGGGCGACAACGTGGTACACCCTGGACAGTCGCCAGCACATCGCAGGGCCTCACACTCACACACGTTCACACATAGGGGCAATTTAGTGTGCTCAATCGACCTATCCCCAATCACGCATGTTTTGGGGGTGGGAGGAAATCGGAGCTCCCAGAGGAAACCCATACAGTCACTAATAAAAACTAATAACAGTTTCTGTCTGTGGTCTTGAAAGCATTCCAGAACGAATGTGTCTCTTGTTTGTGACCTTGCAGGATGTCTGTGTGATCTGGGACTGCAGAGTTCAGACTGCAAAATGAGCACCGACACCACGTACCGCCTTCCACTGAATGTCTATGTCATCATTCTGGGGATTGGCCTCTTCATCTTCATGTTAAGCATGATCTTCTGTTGTTACCTGTTCAGGTAATACTGTAGTGTTGAATTGTCACAAACCAGTGAAAGTTGGGATAACACTTGACTAAAGACCAGTATTCGTTAGGCTACATGACATGTACACAAACTTTGACAACTGACATAAGCCTTGATTAATAAATATAGAAAAGCTTATTCCAACCAGCATCAGTTTTGAGCTTAAATGGCTTCAGAACGGATTAAGCAGTTCATGACAACTGACACTGGTTGGAATCAGTTGTCATGAAAGGTTAACACAGGTGTCCTGAAGTCTTGAGAATACTGGCCTCCAGTGAAGTATTACCCAAGTTTCTCCCACAAGGGGTTGCCTAGCCATTTTTCAGTCAAGCATCAAGACCAGAATAGATCCGATTGTTTGCATCGGTGGTACATTAGTGTGTGTCAGTTTGTGCTAACATAACTTTTCATTTTCTGAAACATGCTGTATTCATCCACAGCCTGAGACGACAAGGGACACGAGAGCAATATGGATACAATGAGGTGTGTTTAACTCTTAGCTTTATGTATTTCAAATATGCTGTCCTTCAGAGTCACTCAGCTTTTTGTCTCCTTGCAGGTTGTTCTGAAAGGGGCGGGGAAGAAGTTAAGCCTGCTTGGAGTAAGTAAATATAACTCCCGTGACAAATGTTGCTCATTCGGAAAATATTTAGAAAACACTGACGTGAATCAGAAACCAAGCCTAAGTTTTGCTGTTACGAAACATTGAGGCGACCTGAAATGAACTATACAAATTAACTAAAGAAATAATGTCTGAACTAAAGGTAAACCAGGAGACACAAATTCTTTCTTTGCATGTCTCTCGTCCTGTAGCAGACCTGTGCAGTTTGCTTGGAGGAGTTCAGGAGCAGGGATGAGCTCGGAGTGTGCCCCTGCTCTCATGCATTCCACAAGAAGTAAGACTGTTTTCCATAGTGGGTATCACGAGCACACAGGGGAAGGCAAGAAATGTGAAAAACGTGTCCCTGAAACAGCTTCAAAAAACTGCAACAACATCCCTGTCATAAAATGAGGGAGCTGACAGTAAGAATTAGACCTGGCACAAATCTACCATATACCAGTCATGTCTGATTTTGTGAAAATGTCTGTTATAGAGTCCTTAAGAGTGGAGTTCATACAATATAGGTTCACACTTTATTTTGAGTCCCCTATAGATCATCAAGCAGCATAGGTATAGTAGAATCTATTTACATCCCATTTGTTTTTTAATAGATGAGTCGAATAATCTAGGTTTTGGTCCTATCCTAGTGATATCACAGCCATGCAGTGACTAAATTCAGTAAATGGTCCATACAATTGGTGAGAAATAATATAAATAAACAAATAAACACATAAATACAGTGTTACCAGATATGTTACTGTGTTGTTGTCGCTGTGGTAAAATCCAGAGAATGGTGACTCTCTCTCGCTCTCTTTCTTTCTCTCTCTCTCTCTTTTTTTCTCTCTCTTTGTCTCTCTCTTTCTCTCTCTCTCTCTGGATGTTCAGGTGTTTGGTGAAGTGGCTGGAAATCCGAAGTGTTTGTCCCATGTGTAATAAACCCATCTGCAGGCTCCAGCCCGACCCTCCACAGGGGGCCGAAGGGCCACAGAACCCCCTGGAGGTGTGAGAGAAGAGGGCTGGTGTCAGTAAGAGAAACAGGAGACTCACTGTGTGGAACTCGCTCAGCTTCACTCAAGAACAATAAAAAAGAACACACATACACTCACACACACACAGTGTCATCTGAAGTCATGTAGCCCACTCCCACATCCAACTGGTTCTCATTCTACAAGAAAAAGAAAATCCTCTAGTACATCAAAGAGGAGCTTTCACATTGACACAATAATGTCTTGAAGTTCTGACATAATGCACTATGCATTCAGTCCTAATGGTCACATAGTTGCCCTGGGCCATGAAAGAGAGAGATATTGGATTTTAACAGAGACTTGCACTAAACTTGGACGTTTGGGTAGACACTGCCTGATAGATGTGCACAGAAATGCCATCCGGGCAGGGAGCACAATTACCGACCAATAAAGGAACGTGGAAAGTGTCAGAATGGAGCATTTTAGTGTCCAAACCTTGGTCCTGGACATCCATGATCTTGGGGTGTTTTCCTCTCGCCAAAACATTCAGATTTGGTCATTTATAAGAAATGTATCAAGAGATCACAGAGGCGTTTCTGGATTTGAAAAGCCTAAAAGATGTTTTTAATGTCTGTCATTATGGGCCTCCCAGCACTCCCAGGTCAGGTTTGGGTGAATTGGAGTTTGGGCAATCTTTAAGTTATTTTGAAGTTGGTATTTTATATTGTAAAAAAAAACTCTCAACAATAAAGTGTAACATTTCTGTGATGTTTGTGTTTATTTGTTTACTAGGCAGCAAGTTTACTGTGTTCCTACTCAGGACCACAGATTAGACTTGTATATAAGGCACGCTTGTGTGTGTGTGTGTGTGTGTGTGTGTGTGTGTGTGTGTGTGTGTGTGTGTGTGTGTGTGTTTTGTCCTCC
>JBBMFX010000141.1:16647246-16658738 GCA_037832545.1 Rhabdalestes septentrionalis | reverse complement strand
CATCTTCTGGAGAAAATCAGATTTGCTAAATCCTGCCTAAGCATATTACCAGAATAATAGATCTTCTCACTTTCCTTTTTTAAGAGAATTAAATCCTTATCCATAACACTAATCTGCACACACAATGGTACAATACTGTTCAGAATCCTACCAAGCACACACACTCTTCCTTGCTTATGACATATGGCTGTTTCCAGAGAGGGTGGCCACCAACTCCAGACAAGCCCATCATGTGACCGAGGTAAAAACAAGGCTGTGCAGCATGTCTGGGCCAGGCCTTTTAGACAAGACATGGAGCAGCTGGCCAACCATGCCGATCTGCAATCAATGAATCAAACTGGTAGATGGGGTTTATATGCCTAATTGAACAGCACAATCATTCGTCTGGTGCAAAACGACCAGACAGCATGAGCTTATATGGCCTGACCTGTTAGCAGTGGCTCATCTGGGACATGCATTATTTAAAGATGTGGGAGACACTGTATTTATATGTCTGCATTTGGGTTAAATCAGCTCACAATCTACTTCCAAAAACCTGTATATGATGTATACAGTACTGTGCAATGTCATAGGCACCTACAAAAATTGTTTGAGCCTGTTTCTATCAGCAGTGGGTTCTTTCTGCCAGAAAAAACACAAATGAACATCAGAATAAACTCGAACGAACATGAAAGCAGTAAAAAGTATCAAGATTTAGTTTTTTCTAAAAAGGAGATGATATTTTGTGAGCCAGCTAGAAGAAAACAGGTTTGGTTGAGATTTCTGATCATTGTGCAGATTTATAAAATTCCATAAGTGGCTGCACCTCAATTAATCTAAAGAAGTAAAACGAGCCAAACCAGGGATTTGAATAGCTAAAATGAATATTGGACTTCCGTGAGGAAAGAGGTTTGGAAATGGTCAGGAGAACACTTTGCCACACATGAAACCACTGGAATAATGTTCATTGTATTTGTTGTAATATTAATGCTTTAACACTAACTTAACACCACTGTCCAGTAGTTTAAAGGTTATAATTTTCCCCAGTGCCTAAGGCTGTTGCACAGTACTTTATCTATCTTTAAAATAAGCTGTACATATACACATAATGCAAATACACTCATGTGCAAAAGTTTTGGTACTCCTGGTCAATTCTGCACAATTGTGCAGTAATTACTGTTTATTTGCTGAATTAAAAAAAAAGTTAACGCACACAATGTGGCACATGAAGAATTATTTTTTTCAAAGATTTGTTTTACTCTGCAAATAAATGCCATATTTAGTCCCTGAAATAAACACAGAGCCCAAACCATTGCAAGTTTACACCCTAGAAAGAATAAACTCATATTTCAAAAGCCATTTGATCAGAAACTCATGTATGTGACTGTGCAAAGAACAAAGCATAAGGTGCAAAGAACAAATGTATAAATGTAGACAGACCGACAGACAGACAAGCAGGGTTGGGGCTGAGGACCTGGCCTGAATCAAATCCTTGCTGTCTCCATTCATTCTTAACAGATGGAAACCTCAAGCCAAACACTTCTGTGTACTGTAGTTCCTCTGAGACACACAGATCAATTATTTATTTCCCAGGCAGGGTCACCCTTTGTGGGTGACAACCACTAATGCATCCCTCATACTGTGCCTCATTTATATAAACACACCAGAACACAAAACACATTCATCTGTCCCCGGACATGAGCATATACGAATGTATTACTGTTAAATATATCTCTGTGATTACAAAATTAAAAGTGGTACTAAATTAGTCAACAACAGCACATTATTGACGATTAATTTTACGATTATTGAAGTAAAATTTAAAAACGAAATCAACACATTTACACAACATGAGTAACAACATGTGTTTATGTCTGTAATACTGAATAAAGATCTGCCTTGTTCTGCTTCGACATAGTATATTTTGTTTAAACTGGCAAATATTCCACTACTTTGAGGTGGCAAAAGGCCGCAGATGAGACTGTCTGAACTGAAATGTGAGAAAGTTGTGACACTCCATAAGTGAATATGATTTTCATAAATAAAGTTGTCCTGTCTGTCACTGACCCCCTCAGAGTTAAAGAGCCCAGGCCAGATGGTAAGTTTGGTTTGTGACACATGGTTTCAGAGGAGCAAGAGGCTGATAGGCCTACCAAAGTTAATTGGAATGTCATTAAAGTTTGAGTAGGGTAGGGTGGGGTCAGGGGAGAGGGTGGGTTGTATACATTTTTTGCTGTCGATTAGGGTAGAGTCTGTGTGTGTGTGTGTGTGTGTGTGTGTGTGTCTGTGCACTTCAGGAGTAATAATGTTCAGATGGGGCAATAGGATGGGGCTCCACCTGCTGCCACCTGTCAGTACTCCAGGCCTATATAAGCATCATCTCTCCTCCTCAGGGTCAAACAGATTTGGGCTTGGTGCTGACACATCAGCCTGGACATTTGTGGCAGGACAGTCCACAGCAGCCCCGCTGGACGGACATTGTGAAATCTCTCTTAAGTGGGCACTTAACATCTCCATCCCTGGAGTGCGTGTGGACGTATACCAAGAAGGATGAAGCCTCGCAGACCAAGCTGTGCAGATTCAGGCTCTGAAAGTGACTCCAGAGACCTGGAGAAATTCGAAAGTGCAGCGCGGAGGAGGATGGCAGCCAATGCTCGAGAGAGGAAGAGGATGCAGGGCTTGAATACGGCTTTCGACAGACTCCGCAAAGTGGTTCCACAGTGGGGTCAGGACAAGAAACTGTCCAAGTACGAAACCCTGCAGATGGCTCTCAGCTACATCATGGCCCTGGACCGGATCCTGACTGACTCCAGCAGACACAGCGCCCCGCACAGGCAGTGGCTGGACCTGCAGTTTGAAGGCCTGCAGTCTGAGAGCTACCCTTGTATTGTGAGGTACAACTCACCCATTGAAAATGAACACTTGCACTCCTCCTTCTCCTACCATTACGAGGGACTAGAGATCCCCACTTAGACTGAGACTCATGGGAATGTTAACTTGTATCTTTTATTGTAAAAGATACAGGCGTCGGTAAATACATTTGTATTAAATGTCTGTATTATGTACTTTATACTGATGTTAGCCTATATTTGATATTCATCAGATAATGAAATTCAGTAGCTTGGGATATTTTTGATGAGTTGTTACAAAAATGCACTGATAGTCCCTATAGTATTTATTTTGCAATTTATTTTTATAACAGAAAGAAATCCTATGGTTGGTGACGTAGTGAGAGTTGGTCTGGTTCTCCTAGCCTAATGTTCAAACCCTTGTATTGCTTTGTATCAAATCGCTTTTTAAAAGCCCTAAAGCGGGCAAACTGTGCGTTATATTTGTATTTGTATTTATTTCGTATCTTAAATGATTGCTTTTTGTTGTCGTTTGGTTTTAGTCAGATGTTTATTTATTTAGGTTTGACATATCCAGCACAGTTTGTAATATTTGAGATGTGTTTGCAGGCTGAATGAGTTCTGAGTGTTCACTGTGCTGAAGTCAAACTCTGTCCCTAAATATTTCTTGCATATTGTGTACAGTATTTTTAGTCTTTGAGTGCCAGAATAAACAGAAAGATTCCATCCATGTGTCATATTTTTTTAATTTTGTTAATGGATGACATTTTCAAAAAAGGATACAAAAACAAAAAAGGAATCATAGTTCACATAGTTCAATGTTGTCACTATTTAATTATTTGTTTGTTCATTAAATCAACTCAGTGTAAATGTATTTAAAATGAATTAAAATGTAGAATTTTTAGGGAAAACACAACACTGAAATGTCAGTTTACAGCATTATGGCAGTACATTTTGCTGTCAGGCGTGTGTGTCTGCTCCAGTGTGTACACTGCCCAGATAAAGGCTTGGTCCTTTCACCAGAGTGGTGTGTCCTTAGATAAGGCTACTCTAGGCAAACATGTCTCTCCTGTTTCTTCAGGGAAATTATAAATCACGTTTAAAGGACTGAGAGTGACGTCAGATGTGAAACCTCTGTTTACCTGTTGACAACAGCTTTCACACTGGTAGTGAACGAGAGATTTTGGTATTTAGACAATTTCCACACACAGTTCGGTAATTCTGAGTAAAATACTCCATTAGAATTAAGGAGAGGAGAATGGAAACAGGTGAAGTGTTTGTACTGAAATCTGTAATTTACAAGACAAATTGATTATTGAGAAGAATTTCTTATTATTTAATAATATACACCATTTATTAAATCAGAATTACCCAGTCCCTATCCAATCCAACACTTTGCTCTATTATTTCAGTCACTGCTCAGTAAAACCTGTAGGGTTTAAATATTGCTAGATTTAATCTGTGGCCAAACTCACACACACACACACTTGGACACACACATACACACACACACACGCTCAGACTGAATCAAAGACTGAACGATCGTTGACTTTAACGAATTAAATGGATTGAGCTGAAATGTGGCCCAGCCTCTGATATGCCAGACCCTCCAGCCCCTCTAGATCGAGGAAAGAAAATTAAACTCTTTGTTGTGCACTGACTGTGTGTAATGTGACCATTGTGCAGCAGCGAGGCGTGAGTAGCATTCACTCAGGTCAGAGAGCAAATAGACCACTATTAATCACTGTGGTTTCAACTGTCATAATATCACTCGTGCTCTCATTAAAGAATTTGCCATAGAAAAATGATGAACAATAACCTTTCATCTTTGAAAGTGTTGCAGAACTACTATTACTGACAGAATCAGAATCAGATTAAAAACCTTGCAATTGTCCAAATGGAATTTACTCACTCTCCTCAATCTAATGGCTGAACCACTACAGCATTTAACAATATGGTTTCAGCATGACTCACTTGCACAATGACTAAAAAAAAGCCCTAACAGATCCTTTCTTTTCTATATGTTCCCTTACAAGCCACTAAAGTGGGTGAACGGACTAGAGTCACGCCAAAAATGTGAGAATAAACTAACATGGAGAATAAAACTACTGTTAGGATGATCTAAAATCTCAGCATTAACCAACATTGGACAGACCAACACTGCCCTCCTGTATAGACACAGCCTTTAGAAAATTGTTAAATCATTTGATTAGTTGAGATTAGTTCAGATAACTGTGCAAACTATACAATTGTGAAACTTTTTAACAAAACATAAATAATAGGAAAATGGTTCCAACTGAACTGCTCTCAATACTAAAAATTGTTCTTGTTGTTGTTCAGTACTAAAAATGGACACATTGTTCATATGTGCTCTATTCATCTCGAATCTATTGTCTTAGTGTCGCTCAGAATGACTAATGAGTCCATGTTTCACCATGACACTGCAAATTATGTCAAATTAATTAAATGGCCAATTGAAATATATTTAATTTACATTCTCTTAAGTACATAACGTAAGAAATATATTTACAGGTTTTAAAACATATTTGACATATTGTGTGATCAGAGATGGGAGCTGTTGATTGATTTTTGGTTGGTTGGGTGGTGATCGACTGGTTGGTTAATTGATTGGTTGATTGATTGATTGGTTGATTGATTGATTGATTAATTCATTCATTCATTGACTGGTTATCAAGGTTAATCAAAGCCGCTTTTGAAGTGTTCAAAAAAGCATTCAAAAAAGTATGTTCAGTTCTTCCTACAACAAGGAAATAGGGAAAAAAGATAATGTCATTTCTACCAAATAGTTTTAGATGCATAACTGAATAATGCCCTGCAAATGAAGGGGAGATGGAAGACGTAATGAATACCGACATACAACAGCACATATGGGAAGAAATATATACTGAAGCATATTCAGTAACCAACCCAAATGCATGGAGGGAATTTAAATGAAAGGTAATTATGAAATTCTTCAAGAAATTATGGCAAAAAGGGGTCTAACAAAACCAAATAATTATCAGAGGAACCGTGGTACACATCTTAGCAATCATACCCATATGTTTTGGACATGTCCATACATATGAATATTTTGGGATGAGGTGTTTGAACCCCTCAAAAAAGGTATAAGATGGCACTACTGGGAGTGACCCCAGAGGATATTAATGGAAGAGCTACAAAACATCTCTAACAATATCGGTATCAGCAACAAAAAACTGTCTCACAGTTAAATGGTTAAATTTATGAACTGAGAAAGAGTGGAAAATCAATATTTAATAGATGAAGGTCATCTGCGATGGCTATCTTAATACGGTGAAGTGATCTGTTTTCTTCCAGGCATTCCCATCCATACAAAACTTTTCATCCTTTTAACTTGTACTAAGGCATATATACACATGTGCCACTACACAATCCCCCCCTCCAACCCCCCCACCCCCCCTACATTTTTACTGAATTTATGTATTTATCCATTTATTTATCTTTGTTTATTCACGTACTATGAGGATGCAGCCAAAGAAAATATGGACATGAAGTTGTTGAAAATAGTATTTCTTAAATGCTTCGACAATATCCTGAATGTAAATGTACATGAAAGGCACAGATATAGTTTAAATGCATGTTTTAAGTGTGCAATTGTTTGTGCAGATGGTTTTAGGGAGGCTTATGCCCTTTGTATTGTTTGTACTGTCCAGCTCTAATATATTGCCAACAGGTGGTCCATACATTACATGTCATGTGAAAATCTATATGCTCATTAACATATGCCATTTATCCTATACATACATGTTCAGTAGATTAGCATAAAGGCAGATTTGCTCTTAGTGGTGAGGCACATGTACTCATAATCACTTGCCAACTGACATATTGTTCATATGTGCTCTATTCATCTCGAATCTATTGTCTTAGTGTCGCTCAGAATGAGTAATGAGTCCATGTTTCACCATGACACTGCCAAATATGTCAAATTAAATTCAATGTTCAATTGAAATTGAAAAAGAAATGCTCAAAGTCTTCCTATATTTCATTTACATTCTCTTAAGTACATAACGTAAGAAATATATTTACAGGTTTTAAAACATATTTGACATATTGTGTGATCAGAGATGGGAGCTATTGATAGATTTTTGGTTGGTTGGGTGGTGATCGACTGGTTGGTTAATTGATTGATTCATTGATTCATTATTTCATTCATTCATTGACTGATTTTCTAAATAGGGTAACTTGGTTATCAAGGTTAATCAAAGCCTCTTTTGAAGCGTTCAAAAAAGTATCATTAAGATCAAGGTAAAAATGATGTGAAATGGTAAAACAACAACAACAATGGTTTTGTTCAAACTGGAACAAAACCTAGTATCTCCATTTTTTACATAATTCAAAAGCATATTGTGACCTTTACACTGTGTCAGAACTTCATGATTGATGTACCACCCAAATTAATTCTACACTGCCATTCATTATGTGATTTTCCTGCTACATTGCCAGTGTGGAGATACAAAGTCTTGTACTGAGAGTGACAATGTACCAGTACTATGAAATCATGCATATGTAATACATGTTGCTCACCAAAACATTTAATGAAGATTTTATGATACAGGCTAATAGAAATAGTCTAAGTCTTGGCCTTTAAAGACAATACACAAACACGTATATTTATATTGTTTTGCATAAAGACAATAGACCAAACAAAATCATGTGTTCAGTATTTCTACCATGACTGCCTGTTCCTTGGATGTCTCAGTTTCTTCAGTGGTCTGTCAGGGCTTTGTGGGCTGTGTGAACAAAAGAGTGCACCCTCCCTCTTTAAAGCTGGTGTCATGTATTCCCTGACTGTTCAGGAGGAAGGTATAAAAGCAGGTGCTCAGTATCTGTAGTCAGAATGGTTTCGAAAACTGCTTTATGAAAACTGGTGAGCGACTCGCAGCGCCTCAGTGACCTGCAGCATGCAAAAACTCAACAACCGCTCAGAGACCCACCTGAACACTCAGGGGGAGTGTGAACTGGAGAATCTTGGGAAGCGAGTGTGGGTGAACCAGGCCTACTGCAGCACCCCTCCACCGGTACAGCGCTCCATCAGCACGGTCTACAACCCCCAGCCCCTCTTCCACAGCCCTCTGGACAACATGGACAAGCTGAGCACACCCAACCCATACCCCTCTGAGGACAGCATGATGAGCCTGTACTCTGAAAAGAAAAGCTCTGGATGTTGCTCCTCTGTACTTCGAGCTGTCAAAAGTAAGCATGTGTATCATGTAACTGTTCTGAGCTCAGTTTTATTAACCAGCTTTCTAAGCCCTTTATGGTATAAATGTCATGAAACTTTCCTTTCAAAATGCCACTTCTAATCATTTAGTTCATTAATGTTCAGTCTTTTATTATGGTCTGAATTTGATGCAATGTGTGCTCGGTATTTACTGCAATAGGATTAACTAGTAGGAGTACAGATTGTACCATATGTAAATGAAATAAAGTATTATGTATGTAAATGTGTTAATTATTATGCAGTAGTTTACAGAATGAGGCAGATAGGTGGCAAATTTAACTCCCGTTATGAAAGGGTTCAAACATAAGCTGTCCGTTTTTATTTACTTTATCATGTGTGGTCATATGTGATTGATATCTTTCTTCAGTAACACCATTAAAATTACAATCAGTGTTTTATATTGTGCTTAAATATCCCTTTGCAATACTGTGGGGAACATTACACTGTTCATTTGTTGTTGACTGTAAATGAGAACTTTGCCTTAAAAATGTTTACTCTGGATTGTCAGGTCTCTGGGGAACTACACTGACGGAGGATACGTCTAAGAATCCAGAGCAGTTTGTTAGAACAACCCTCCGAGAGTTACTGGTCTACATAGTTTTTTTAGTGGACATATGTCTGTGTAAGTACAACAGCTCTGAATTTACCATATTATTCTCTTATATATAGGCACAGCATAAGGTATTTTTTATATATAATCACAGCATAATCCCAACAACTGCCCTTGACATTTTGTGAAAATTGTAATGGAAAATCTCTAAACGTAGTTAGAATAAATAAAGCTTCAATTTACACTGGAATATTTTGCCCTCTTCTGCCAAGTTGGTATTGGCAAAACACATGTTTCAGCATAGTTGACTGGGAAAAAGGCAGTAGAACTTTTAAAAAATGTGTTTAAAAATGAATTTAAAATGCGTTTTTTGTATTTTAGTCTATGTATGTCTGTATTTAAGTATGCATGTATGCATTTATGTATGTATTAATTTCAAGGTTTTCCATTATTTGTGATCAGTTAAGTCTGTGAAATTATTTTGGACTTATGATCAGAGGATGATTAAACATGCATGTCAAGAGAGTACTGATTCAAGTACTTGATCCAATTGGTTCTATTATCTTCAGTGATCTGTCTCATCCTAAGTGCCTATTATGAAACGTCCACCCCTGCCCTGTGATGTACGGAGCATTGTCCAGCGGAGCATCAGTGCTGAAAGGAATACAAGCTGCACTCTGCTGTCTTTTACTGATAAGCCCAGGCCAGGCCATTCAGGCTTTGTATGTGTTGGTTGTACATTGTTTATGAGAGCTATTTATGTTCCCCTGTGTTCTCTTTCCTCAAACAAATCACTCTCCCCTAATTGAGGCATTTGGCTTTTATGATGCGTTGACTGCGAATGAATGAATCTCCCGTGAAAAGCCTTGCTCTCGAGGCCCTGTGAAAGGTAGAGATAAGCAACAGGAGCTCTGATAGGAATCTGACCATGTTAACACTAATTAGCGTCTTGTCTTACAGTGACGTACGGCATGACCAGCTCCACCACCTACTACTACACTAAAGTTATGACGGACCTCTTTGTGAATTCACCAAGTGACAGTGGGGTCACATTCCTGTCCATTTCCAACATGGATGATTTTTGGACTGTGAGTGGACTTTCTGCAGCGAAAACCTCTCAGGATCTCTCATGTCATATTGTTTCATATCAGCCCGATGTTTTAACTCACAATTTCAGTTAACAATCCTACACTTGAAAAAAAAAAAACCTGAATTTTGACTGATTTCCAAATCAATGAAAATCATTGCAATGGGAACTGAACTTCTCATCTCCATTACAGTGATATAGTGGAGGTTAAAACATTCTTAATTTGGAACATTATAAAAGAACTGCAGGGGTAATAGATTTTTAAGCTACTTTTACTACATTTAAAGCTCTAAAGGGCCCAGCATCAGCACACTTCACTGAATCTGTAGAACCTTGTTTTATACTGTTTAGTTGCTGTTGTTTATCTAATGCTCTAGATTTTCATGTTTATTCATGAAAATTATACTTTTTTCCCATTACCCAAAAGTAAAGCTCGAGTTCTATCTGTTACTCTTAACCCCTGACCATAGAGCACCATGAGCTGCTACTTGAATGCTGCATATGTTACTATTATTGTTCTTACTATTATTATTAATATAAAGGACAGCTGGTGCTATTTTCAGCTGGTGTTTTGTAAGTATAAAAATAGAGTCTCAAAGTTTTGCTCCAACTGTGATGATACACTCATTGTTGATGTGGGCTCTCAAGTGGCAGGCCTCGCTCTCTCTGGGTGGCTGGGATAACTCTACCCTCATCCCTTTAGCATGATGTTAGTCAGCATGGACATAGATTCTTCTCCAAGTATGTTTAACGGTCCAGTGTTATTGTATTAGTGATTGTTCAATAAGATGTGGTGAGTTTCACATGACTTGGGGGAAGCTTGTGCTAGCATTTACATTCACGGTGGTGAAAAATCAATTGAAAACAACTAATTTGATGTAACTTTTAATTAATTTGTAAATTTGAATACATTTGAATGAAAGTAAATTAGTAGAGGTCTCCTGTTAGTGTAGAAATTTTAAATCATAGGACACTATAGAGCATATAGATTGGAGTAAAATAGACCTGATCATTTGTGGAGATGTCAGATCTTTTTAGACCTTGTAAGATTTTAAATGTTAGTTTGGCCTCCAGTACCCGCTAAACATCCCATAATGCAGCAATTAATATATTGTTACCTTATTTCTTTATACACTCAGTATTCACAAGGTCCGTTGCTGGATGGCCTCTACTGGACCAACTGGTACAACAACCAATCTCTTCAGACTGGGACACACTCCTTCATCTACTACGAGAACATGCTCCTGGGAGTGCCCCGTATCCGTCAGCTCAAAGTGAAGAACAAGTCCTGTAAGGTGCACAGTGACTTTGAGCAGGAAATTACAGAGTGTTACGATGTCTACAGCGAGAAGAAAGAAGATGACGCCTCATTCGGACTCATCAATGGAACAGCGTGAGTTACGCCTTGTCCGGGCACTGTTAACTTCTTAGGGGTTAAATCCTTCTAATCAGTGAACTTCACAGCTTCCACTTGTATTTAATAGTTTTTTCACCTGGTCCACAGTGGATAGCATTTCACAGTGCAAGGAGAATTCATTCCTTCGAATCAGAATCATGACTGGTTTTCATAAGGCAATCATGACTGGTGTTCACAAATGGATGTGTTCAATTTAGATGTTTAATTATTTGATATCTTTAATGTTGCGATGAAGAAGGACTGGTGTTGAGATACTGATATATACCCACTTCAAATGTACAGTCATGTGAAAAAATTAGGACACCCTTTGAAAGCATGTGGTTTTTTGTAACATTTTTAATAAATGGTTA
>JBBMFX010000141.1:16602489-16641060 GCA_037832545.1 Rhabdalestes septentrionalis | reverse complement strand
GAGCTGCAGGTTTAGGCTCACACAAGTGACTGCAATTTAATTAAATTAAGAAGATTCAATTGGTTTGCCTGATGTTCCATGTTACAAAATGTTCTATATGTTTGATGAAATACAATATACTGTGTTCAGTTGAAAAAAAAAGTTGTTTTTTTTAACCCAGACATTTAAATACAACATCGTAGAGCAGTAATTATAATACCATGATACCGTGAAATTTTTATCCAAGGTTACCATACCGTCAGAATCTTATACCGGCCCATGCCTATTATGAACAGGTACTCTACCTTTCCTCGAAGAACACACAAACAAGATACCATTCGTTCCCATATCAGTTAATCAGTTTAGTCAGCATGAATCGCAAGCAAAAATAAAACAAATCAAATATTTCTAGTCCAATGGTTCATTTATTGAGACTCATTTAGACTTAAAAGAAAATTATCAAATGCTAAATTGCATTCAAACATTTTACCTATTACATTCAATTCTTGAAGCAACCTTAACAATGTGATCTGAAACATGCATTTCAAATCCACAAAGTCCCCAGAAAAAAAAATACCCAAATCTCATTTCTCTGGCTACTAGAGAAAATGGCACGCGTATTTTTCAAAACTGCAAATGGACAAAATCTACTGTGGGCTCTAAAACCAACAATACAGCTCTCTACAAGGGCCTCAAACCGTTATACTCAAAGTTGAGTGACTGAAAATTAAGGCTTCTTTGTAATACTGAATCAATTCAGCATGTCAGTCACACTCATCTGTGAAGAGAGCAGTACTGGACCTGCTCGAACCAGAAATGAAGAACGCAGACTCTGAAACCGTTTTTCATACAGAGTTATCAAAGGTTATTTACATAATCAGCCATAGTGACCCTTTCTCTATATTGAACGAGATATTTCACTGTGTTGGCAAATCATAGTAAAAAGATAACATCATACACGCGGTATCAAACTCTAGAATTCTGAGAGAAATGAGGAGCTAATGTGGATTAAATATACACAACTGCACATAGAAATTCATTTACACTTCAACATTTACAAGACACAGGTCCGATGAACCCCAAAAAGTGCCTTTACTTACATGTGTTAACTGAATGCTTGTTTTTCTTCTTTTAGTATAAAATTTGAAGTCCATAATGTGATGTACAAGCAAACACATGATCAGCTATTTGGAAGGGGAGAAAGGAAAAGCACTTAAAAAAAGCATCAGTTTCAGAACATGTACAACTTTTAGCAATGTACCTGTGAATTTCCTTTAATTGGCATCAAGCAAATATATTCAATACGGATTGGGGGGTAGGGGTGGGGGGGTATAGTTAATTTTTTCAGACTCCATTAAAACAAGAAAAAAATTTTCGCAAATAAATTCAGTTTCCTGCTGAAGGCATTCATCCCGTGTGTCTCTAGTCAAAATTTGCTTTTTTACATTTAAGCAAACCCTGATTCGTCAGTTCTGAACGTTTTCTGGGGAAAAAAAGTTGATGTACTCCTATTAGTCTCTTAACTCCCTCCCAGTGTGAAGAAGTCTCCCACAAAGTGACTCAGATGTTGGAAAGTGAAGACCAGTTCACTGTGTCTGGTAGCCAGCCATGCCGAAGTTAGCCTGATTCATCACTGGGCCAGGCTGTGCCTGAGAGGGCTGAGTCCCAAAACCTCCCATCCAGGCAGGAGACTTCGACTGCCTGTGGTAGGAAAAGACACAGACAAAATTAGTCATTTTCAAATAACCATGCAGAAAACTCACAAGCTACATGTATTTAGACTGTTGTAATTCAGTATTTCATTCAAACAATTTACATAAAAATGCATACAACTAAAATTTTATTAATGAGTTAAACATACAGCCACTGTTGAACACTGGCTACGACCAGAATCCCTAAAAGCTGCCAGTTCTTTCTACCCATCCAGCTTCTCTCCACTATGACTCAAACATATTTTGTGGATGCCTCTCTTGTCGGCTGTTCACATGCTGGAGGAGACCAGAATAGCTTCCTCAAACACCCACGGGAGCGGTTTTATACTGGGGAGAAGTGTCTGTTACCCAGGAAATCTTTAACAGATTTAGAGGGATATCGCAGCATTCCCACCCAGAAATGACAGACAGTAGGAAGGAAGCCAGCAATGCTATTCAGTCTGCTTAAATTTGATGACACAAATTAATATTCTGTCCTGTTAATCCCATTACTGCTTGTTCTCACAGATCCTCCTACTCCTCCTGAATCTTCCACATTCATCTGGGGTAGGAGATCAATATTAGCTAAGCCTATTTAAAACGTGCATCATTGTGTCTTAACAGCCTGTCTGTGTACGGAATCGTCTTTGCTAATAGAACATGAAAGTTATTCAACTCATGACAGTATAATTGTTATAAATATAATATAATATAAGACAGGGAAATATGCATGGCCTGAAAAAGATTAAGTTTAATCTTGGTCCTGACCAACAGACTTCATCGCCATCATTCACAGAAGTGTTCTTAATAGTCACCGTCAATACATAACAGCACTTACTCTACTCCAAATCCCTGCTGATTCCATGAATGTCCGTACATTCCATAGGATGGTACTTGCCATCCATTCGTCATGTACTGCCCATACTGCTGCTGAGGATTTCCATACATTTGATTCCAATGGCCCCACTGTCCATAATCTACCTATGAGGGAATTTAATTAAGTTTTAATTCAATTCACAGGGGGAGCAAAACCAAAGCACTTTTAACTGCAGGGGAGTAATTAATATATTTTTCATTGATAAAATGCTTCGAGCTGCTTATTTAGTTGAACTAAACTGTTATCACATACAAGAAGACACGACTGAAGCTTATAAAAATGTTATTTAATACTAGAAATAAGAGTTTTGCTTCTTAAATAGTACGCACTTGTTCGGTTACTGGTTGGACACTTTTGGCCATGTCAGGTGACTCTTTACCCCAGTAGCACTTAACCATATGGCCTTCAATGGTTGTTCCATTCACTGACACAATGGCGTGGGCAGCACTTTCATGGGAAGAAAACCTGTCATATGACAAAAAAAAAAGAAAAGCTTCCAATTTAAACTGTTTTTTTACATAGACACAACAGTACAGTAAAAGTTATTTTTTACAATATTGTAACTGTCAAACAGGAGTTCTAATTGCTAAGAGAGCCACTTGTAAAATGACTAAAGTTAGAGGGCCAACAAGCCAAATATAGTATTATTCCAGAAGTTATCTGGCGCCATCTAGAGGACAGCAAAAGTAACCACACATTTAAAGATGTATTATCCAATTTGACAAAAATGATTTTATATTACATGCAGATTTATTGTTTGTTAAAATTAATGTAATATGTGTACCTGATAAAAGAGTAGCCTTTTTCTGGGAAAACTCTGATTTCCATGATTTGGCCAAAAGGTGAAAATGTCTGTCGCATAAGGTGCTCTGTGAAAACAGGGACACAATCTACATCATAGGAAAAAAACAAACAAGCTGTAATACCCCACATCTCAAAGATCATATGTGACTTACCTGAAAGCCCTGACTGGATGCCACCACAGTATACAGTGCAGTTCTGAGGACTTGACTGGTTCACAACATCTTCAAATCTCAGTTGCTTTGAGCTGCCTAACATTTTCAGAAACAGGTATTTAGACTAGATATTTTAACCTTTATATCTGAAAAAAAAATCAGCTGCTTAAAGCATTAAATGAACAAAAAAAACAGCTATGACTTAAGACCTCTTTCTTTAGGTCCAGTCTTAAAGGGCCACAGGATGGCACAGTGTTGTGCTTTCTCATTCAATCAACAGAAATTTATTCTGATCAAGAACTACTCACAAGTACTGTGCACTAATACTGTGGCCCTCCACAACTTCATCTCACCCTGGTTTGTGATCTTACTGTCTTGCACGGTTTTAGGGGCAGGGGGCTTTCGAGTGGCCCAGTTGGTCCGGATCTGCCGTCCACCCAACCACTGGCCGCCCATGTGCACTATGGCATTCTCTGCATCCTAGCAATAAAAAACAAAAAAACAAAAACAAAAACACAACATACCAGCTTACTTTCTCTGATACTGAAACAAAGAAAGAAAAGATAACTCGTTGGATATATTGCTACCCATTCATAGCCTTTTCTATTTACAACTATGCCTTTGTGGAGGAAAAAACTAAGCCAAACCCTTCAATTAACTCCCATCATTAATAGATCCATCTACTATATTACAGCTATTACTACAATGGTTTTTAAATAAACTACATTTAGAATCTAAATAAAATTTAAATTGTGTCAAAAAATAGTAAACAGAAATAGAAATAACCTTCACTTTGTGTTCCTGAGCTGGAGCCTTACCAGTTTGTTATAGAAGGACACAAATCCATACCCCTTTGATTTCCCTGTAGTCATATCCTTCACCACACGAGCATCCCTGAAAGAACATGGTATACCATAAAAGTTAGTTCACCTCCAACCTGGCAGCACAGTAGAGAAAAGAAAGTAAGCTCACACATACACACACACATCCACACACAACACACAAGGGAATGTAAAATATTATATAGAATCCTAACTAATCCAATAAAATGATTACACTGCTGCATCTGACAACTTACACTGCATCCTCTGACAATTTACGTGCTATCAAAAAATACAAGTCCATGCAACCTACACTACTGTCTATTTTAACTTTTTTTTTTTTAGCTCTGGCTCAGTCCTAGTTTCCACTGCAGTGATCCTGGCGTTCCTAGATCTGATCAGTTAAAATGAAACAAGAATAAATAAGGAAATAAAAAAAGGTACAAAAACAAATCAGTTTCTTTACCATGCATTCCTAATTTCTGCTGCTGTCTCTAATCCTACCAGTAGAGATATATAGAAATATTAAAAAGAGGAAAAAAAGGAATTAAACGGCATACATGGCCTGTTAACAGATTTCTTTATTTTTCCTGGTCAATTCTTTACCACCAATATGGAGATTGGGAAGCTGCAAATTTTGAAAAATTGACATTTTCAGCATTTTAAGAGAATCATACTATCAACAAAACTAGGCAATCCAAAATTAAACAACATTTTTACAAGAAATATTGGAGGACTGTTAAAAACTACACTACGTCAGCGTTAATATGAAAATACTGCAGTATAAATATGAAAAGCAAAGAATAAATGGAAAAAAATCTACATCTGAGTTTCCAGTGTGCACAGTTCCTTGCTGTTAGCCTTCAAGCTCCTGTCCAATCCTATGAGCATTTCTGTAAAATAACCAGAGTGCTATTAACTCACACTCACAGCTAAAGAATCTGAAAGAGTTTCAGATTCACAGTGACACATTTTAATACCAAATATTGAACTGCTTTAATAATTTTAATAGCATTTAGATGTACTTACCATTTGTTCAGTCAGGAATGTTTAATGACGCAGATATGGGTATTCTTATTAAGACATGCAACAATGTGGCGCTAACCACACTATTGCCTTAAAGGTCCTAAAAACCTAGCCTATTTTTTTATGAGGTAAGGAGCATGCATTGATGCATCCAACTTTTGTATGAAAATTTATTTTTTATTTATGACCACTCCTGTCTTCAAATGGCATTTTGATGGTACTGAATAGCAGCAAGTCTGTGGTCCTTATCCATGCAAATAAACTTGACTGGTAAATTAGAATTCTAACCATTTCACATCACACCTACAAAAAATGGCAAAAACTATCGATTGTTAGCTTGGCTTTTCGGTTATTCTGAAATGACCATAAAAATGTCTACTTCACACACCTACAAAAAGGGCCAAAACTAGCCATTGTTTCTATTAGTCTGGCCTTTTTGTCATTCTGTTGAATCATCAACATAAAAATCACAAAAAGTGGCCAAGAAATCTTCAGACTGACAGTACATGAAATACAGCTAGCTATTATTTCACAAAGGACAAAACATCATCTTTCACAGAAAAACAGAACCTCTTGATACTTACGAAATTTTTCCAAAAGGAGCAAACGCCGCTCTGATATCATCCGTTGTGATCTCAGGACTCAGATCTCCCACAAAAACATGGAAATGATCTGCAAGGCAAAACAACCCAGCATATATTAAGAACCTTATTCTGTTTGAAACTTGTGTCATTGGTACATAAATAGCATCAGAACAGAAAGGAAAAAATATGTCCTTTACAGAATACAAGTTCAGTACAAACACATTCAATTCATTCAACACCACAGACAAAAGTAATAGAACGTACTGGACGTGTCTTTCTTCTGACTACTTGGAGTTGTTGCCCAATTTACTTTGACTTCCTGCAGATAAAAAAATGCAATTGTTACAGTTTAGTCAGACTCTTTCAAATAAAGCAATCACAGACTACATTCTTGGGCATATACTGCTGAACAAAGTACCTTTCCCAGAATCTTTCTTCCATTCATTGCTGCGAGGGCCGCCGCAGCATCCCTGTGCTCAAAGAACTCCACAAAGCAATATGGGTCATTGCTTGTGTGCTGCAAAACAGAAAAAACCTGCTATCATTAAAATGCCAAAAAAGCACTTAAAAAAACAGGCAAGACTTTGTGGGGACACTACAAAAGTCACAATAGAAACTGCAAAATATCTAGACTGCTTGAGCAGTTCCCATTTGGAAGAATCCAAGAAATGCAGTGGCACATGCTTACCTCAGTTATCATTTTACAACTTTTACAGGGACCAATCTGGGTGAACAACTGAAGGATCAGGTTCTCTGTGACATCCCTAGAAAGGTTTCCCACATAACTAGAAGGCAAAGAGAAACACAGAGCCTGAAAATCCAGCTCATCATGGACACAAGGGCTCTAATTAGAACACAAATGGGCACATAGTGCTTTTCCTATTTCTGAATAAGTGTTGCAAGAACACAATGGCTAAAATAATTCAGAGATTATGACAACGACGAAATTATTGTTCCAGAAGAGCAAAAACGACAAAGGGGAACGATTAGGACATCGTGCTTTTTACCCAGTCGAATGCTTTACCTCAAGCTAGGCATATACATCCAACCAAATTACAGAGTATTTATGCTGCTTGGCAACCACATTTATTGCCATGATTGTGTGGCAGATCTTATCCCTGATGGCACTATGCTCCTTTTGGAAATAATTTCATACGCATCAAGAGGTTCTGTTTTTTTCTCTGTGAATGATGCTTTTTCCTTTGTTGAACAAACAGCTAAAAGGTTTGTACTAAACTTTATATCTAATGCACTGTCTGTCTGTAAACTTCTTAGATAGTTTTTGTGATTTGTAGCTTGACCATTTGTTAACCAAATGACAAAAATGCCACAATACAATTGAGAGCTTTTGTCTTTTTATTGTAGGTGTCTCAATGAGCCTTTTCTGCAGATTCGGCAGTCGATTCTAAAAATAAAACATCAGAAAGCGAAAATAATCGTAAAACAGCCGAAAAGAGTAGACCTTTTAAATTTGAAACACCAAGAGAAAGGACACTAGCAGTCAGAAAAGATGAGAAACACTCGGCTTAGTTTATTGGGCCTCTGGAAAATTAGCAGCTCCCCAGCTGGATGTCAGACAATAGCTAAACAAGCAGCTAATGCTAGCTACATTAGCACGCTCACGTTAGCGTCTGTATTTTCTTTTCGACACAAGAGGGGTATCAACGAACTTTTATTGGTCATATAAACCTATTAAGACACAAAGTGTAGAACTGCACACAAAACAACCTAAATCTACATCGTCACTGTTTTATAATAACCAGTAAAGTTATACAAGGAAGCTAACATGATAGCTAGCGTATTAGCAGTGATAGCAAATTAGAAAAGCAATTTACAAGCAAACAATGAAGCTTTTGTGGAAAACCCTTAGCACCGTTTGAGTTTGTTGGCAGCTCTAATTATTTGTTCAGCAGGTATCTCAGAGCTTGAAGCTGTGTGTGAGGCTAAAACCGAAAGAGATCACGCCAGATGACCGTGTGCTGTGTTTGAACACAGAAATCCAAACGCATGAACTTTTTTGTGGGCATTTTGCTGGTTACGGTACTCACAGGGTTTTTGGATGGCTCTCGTCTTCCATTATCGTGTGTCACGCGTCGTTTGGGTGTGAATTTTTAACGTCCCGCGTGCCCTTACGCCTCGGTTTAAAAGAACCCCAGTCCGATTTAGCTTCTTACTTTCTTTATTGTGTAGAAAATGGCGAAACCCGGTCAGCACGGAATCCAGTCGGTGCGCATGCGCAGAGCATCACGGGATTCAACTCAGGTTGACCACACAACGTGGAAAAAAGTATTGGGACGTCAGAGCATCACACCAACTTGGACATTAATGACAATGTATCCAAATCCATCAAATTTAGAATGGAGTGGTCTGCCTTTTGCAGCTATAGCAGCGTTCCATAACATTTTGGAGTGTTTCTGTGGGAATTTGTGGCTAATTCATTCTATAGATCATTTAAGACCTCAAACACTGATGCTTTGATGAAAATGTCTACATTCCAGTTCATCCCAAAAAATATTGGATGAGGTTGATATCAAGGCTCTGTGTGGGCCAATCACGTTCTTCCAACCACCCAACCATGTGTTTATAGACCTTGTTTGTGCACTTGGGCATATTCATTCCGGAATAGAAAAGGTTCTTCCCCACGAAATGTCCATAAAGTTCGAAGAATGGCATTGTCCAAAATTCCTTCGTATGCTAAAACATTAAGATTGCCCTTCTCTGGAAGTAAGGGACCTGGCCCAAACCCTGAGGAATAGGCATGTCCCAATACTTTTGTTCATCTATGATTTCTTCACTGAAATCAAATGCAATTTCTGTCTTGGCAAGAGCACTGATTAAACTTGAATCAACTCCTCAAATCCATGAAATGCCACCATAGCTTCTCTTGTGGCTTTTCTGGTGTGTGCATTTGAGTGTGTGTTCTGCGTGTGTAAAAATTATCATACACATTATCCTGCATGTTTTCTCAAAAATTATCAATATTAGTCTCCAAATTATCAAAAGATACATGCGTTTTGTGCATCATAATCAAAAGATGCATTCATTATGTAGGAATAATTACACACATGGTACATAACCAATGCTTAAATACACTAAATGTCAGCATCTATCCAGATACCTTTTCTAATTTGTGAATTCACTCACTTAAATGTACCCCAACTGCTTGTTACACATTTGGTGCAGCCACACATGAGCCTTTACAATGGCCAGTAACAAGTGTTGGCTAAAGGGTGACGCCCTCAGCACGGGTGTGGAACAGTGAAACTGGACTCTCTGCACAGTAACCCTCAGCCACCAGGATATGATCACTGATCATCAGCCTGGGTGACATTCTGTGAGGATCACATAATTAATGTAACTGATGCAAGGCATTCAAACCGGTTGCAAAACTGCAATAGAAGTTGGGCTCCCATGTCAGTTTTATGTGGCCAACAGGTGGTATCGTCTCCTGAGTAATAGAGGATGGCATTTATGATTCAGAACTAATAATCCATCACCAGTACCTCACCGATGCTGTTACTGACTGCAGTCAAATCTCCCTGAAAGGTCTTGCAGAGACATTTAGAAGGGTAGGTGCAAAAACGTGACGTTAAATATGTTTGTGAGGAACTAAAAGAAGATATGTACAAACACAATGTTTTTTTTTAAAGATGGGGATATGAGCCTGGTCAAAACGGCAGGTGCATGAATACCTTAAGCCCCCCTGGACATGTCTGCCCCCTTGCAATGCTAAAGCATGTAGTGTAAAGCTTTTCCAGGAGATTTTTTCAACAAAAGTGAACTCAGGGGTGCAGAAACGTTTGCTTTTTCATGTCAATGACCCTACAACCATTATCACATTGGCTTTAAGGTAAAGGGACAATACATAGTAGTAAAATGATATCTTATATGGAAATTAATAAATGAAATAAATAGTAGTACAAGGATGCCATAAATAAATAAATTAATTAATTACTTAATGGAAATAAACAAATGAATGAAAGAATGAAAATTAGCTAGAAAATGTGGGGACACAAACATATTTTGTAAATCTATTTTGCATTCTATACATTCATCTTCATGTTTTGTCACAATTTTCCACCCAATTTTGTCATGTCCGGTTTCACCCACTAGCTAGGACACCCCTTTGAATTGATGTGAGTAACACTGGGATACTGAAGGCCATCATGTGCTTCCTTCAAGTCTTAACTGTCAGAACTTCACTGGACAGCATAACATGCTTGTAGAACACTAACCCCAGTTCTGTTTTGTCTACCAACAGCCATGCTGTGATGGCAGGAGTAAGAAAACCAAAAAGCATTTTTCCATTGGTATGTATGAACCAAGCTGTCTCTCACCAGTAACAGTGTTGCTGACGCGTCCCAAAACCGCATCCGTGGAGTCTTACCCGTGGAATTTTTTCTGTATGAGCCATTTTTGTTACTGTGTCCTTTTCATTTTTTGTTGTCGTGTTTGAGATTTTATTGTAATGATGGTTCAACCAATCGAAAAGTAAGATAGTCACCTTGGCTGCGGGCCTCTTTTGGCCCTGCCGTTGAGGAGGTTTGTGACAGCAGAGCTATAGCGTGGACATGGACCAGTTTTCTTGTAATGGAAAAAAAATTGTTTATGGTATGGTGTGTTTACTCTGCCAGAGAAAAGGCTCCAAATGTAATGTTATGGCTGTGGCATCACAACTCCACATTTAATTCTTAATCACTGCTCATAAGCTGACAGGAGAATCAGGTTAATTGCACTATCTGCTGATTAATACTGACTTGTGTTGTTTTCCTGGCAGTCACTCGAAGTCAGCATGTAAAGTGTCACGGTTTACCTCAGGGTTTACAAATACCAGGGTGTCAGTGATCTGGACGGTACCTGCCCATCCTGATGGACATGCTCTAGAACGTTCAAGAAGGTTCTAGAAACGACCCTACTCTTCTAGTAAAACCTGTGTATGTATTAATGTACAGATGTCTGAGCCGCGTGTCCTAAAGCTAGAAATCATTTTATAATTCAGTAATGCTACGTTTAAGAATTAAGCTAGTGAAAGGTCGATTCTGAGGAAGGTGGGATAACACTGCTTTGAGCCCCTCACCCCTGGCCAGTGTGAGAGCTCCGCTGTAAGCACATGGCCATGGGGTCCGCTAGAACTTTCTTAGCAGCCCACCAGCTGCTTCGAGAAACCCACCCCCAGCCGCTCGCACGTCATCACATCGATCCTTTTAAAGGATCCCTGTGCTCCGTAATGGCCCAATATTCAAGAGCGAGGCTGCAGCGGAGCATGAGATCTCTGTCTCCTGTTGAGACCATGGCCACAAATGACCCTCTGCCACCAGGATGGGAGATCAAAATCGACCCCCAGACCGGCTGGCCGTTCTTCGTGGATCACAACAACCGCGTAACGACGTGGAACGACCCCAGACACGACTCCAAGAAGGTAGGCTAAAGCTGGGGGTGAGCCGTGGCGCAGTCGCAGACACTGCCGTGGAGAAGTTAGGTCTCTGCTTGCGTCCCTTCTTCTCCAAAGTGTAGAATTTATGGAGGCTGACAGGTGGTCTCGCGTGGACCGTGACAAACTCCTTTTTAAAATTTCGCCACCACGTTTATCCTGCGTGGGTAACTTTGTGCGTATGGTCGAATGGTGAAACTGTCACCGCATTACATCTCATGGAAAAATAAAGTGCGTAATAGAGAAAATACGGGCCGGTGGGAAAAAAACTTGGATTATGGTTCGACTCGGTTCTGTTCATGATTTGCAGGGCCGCGTTACCCGAATCAGCGGCTCGAGTTCGTTCTGACGGGCTGAGAGCCTTACTATCGCGCTGAAATATTTTTATGCATGATCTAAGCTGGGCTTGACGGCGTGTGACGCACTGCAGTCGCAGCCTAAAGAGTCGTAGTGTTTCAGCATCTCCATAATGGTTATTTATAAAGACGCTGGAGCTGTGTTTGTTCCCAATATTGTTGGAAGTGCTGGCTGTCAAGTTTCCCTTACATGGGTTTTGGGACGGATCCACCCTCTCTCTCTCTTTCTCTCTCTCTCTCTCTCTGTCTCTCTCTCTCTCTGTCTCTCTCTCTCTCTCTCTGTCTCTCTCTCAGTGCCCGATGAATGGCTAGGTTGGTAATGAGAGACACAGGAAACCCGATGTTTCCGTGGGGCAAGAAGCAAGATCAACAAAAAATAGTATTACATTGTTCATATCTTTTGAGCTCCCGGGTCCTGGACATTCCTGTACCAAAGTGACGTTGAAACACCAAGGGGGTCCAGACTGGGCCTCGCCAGTTGGTATCTCTCATTAGAAAGATCAACACGTTGCTGTTGGCCAAAGTTAGTGGCACCAAGAATCTGCTGGAGACGCAGCTGCCAGGAGATAAAATGGGTGCAAGGCCGCTGGTGTCCACACGTCCATGCCAAAAAGGCAGAGGACATAAGGTCATTCATGTTCCACTCTGTCTCTGCTTACAATGAGCCCTGTCCTCCCAAACCATACATTCTGTTAAAGTGAACTTAGGCCCCATACCGTGACTTCATTTACAGACTCTGGGTTTCAGGAGGAGACCACCACGGTTTAATATGAAAACATTGTTATTATTTATGCTCTTGTAGTGGGTGGAGAGATTGTCTGGGGCCCATACCTCTGATTCACAGTGATGAGTAAGGGAGGCCTTTTCTCATCATGGATCTGCTTAGTGAAGCCCACCCCCTCACAAAGTGTATTTTAAGCAACAGTGTCAACCAAATAGCTACCCATTCAACACACACACACAGCCACACACATATGTATATACACAGGCATATACACCATGAGTCATTTAATGAAGGTAAATGTAAAGTATATATTCTATACAAATTATATAATCAACTGTTGTATTGTTGAGTGTGAAAGGAGTTTTACTCTAAATATGGTCACATTGAAGCCATTCAACGGATCAGAGTGTTTGACCTTGGAAAATACATTAAAGTTTCAGATTAGGGACAGACTAGTGCAGGATTTCACCCATTGGCCTAAGTGTTGTAGCACTTTAAAATCCTTGACATGAAACAGGAACGACTCCTGCATTTTTCCCCCATAGGATTTGTAAATAAATATGTAAATATTGAAGCCATTTAGTTGGCACACATATGAAATAGATGCACATTTCTGTAAATCATAAAGAGTCTTTACAGTTACATGAAACCTGAAAGGCTGACAGGTCTTACAGTAAGAGCTATTACATCATACATCTACCTCTGACAAAGCATTACTCAAGGACATACCATGACAGAATATTCTTTAAAGTAAAAGATGGAGTTGATGAAGAAAACACACAGAGGTATGATTGGAATATGCTGCCTGCAGTGGAGCAGTTTTGTTGGTTGTGATCAGGGAGGTGATACTTCTGACATTATGTGTTGGTATTTCACAACATCTAAATGTTCTGCACATACCATTGCAGCATTATCAGACCAGCCTAAAGACCAACATGTTTACGTCTTATCCCTGTTCTGTTTTATCCAGGTTTATCATGTAATCAAACAACAAAGATGTGCGAAATGGACAATAAACTTTAGGGTGTTCTGATTTTGTTGTATGAAATAAATAGTAAGAACAGCACGTGTGGAATATTTCATAGTGCTGAAAAGTAAAAGCTCCTTGTTGTCTGTTTCGGCTGGTGACTTTTACCTAAGTGGTTGGATTTAATGTTAAGGTTATTAGATCTTATTTCACTGTTCAGTTTAGCACTCCATGAGGGCGAAAAGAGAAAGCTTAGCTTTTTTTTTCAGTGATAAAACCATGCCATTCAAATTTCTTTTTTATGAATATGGGAAAGGGAGTTTGTATGTGTTGTATTGTAAAATATATTAAATACACAAGTTATTCAAACCCTATTATATTTCTGAGGGATACTATCATACCTCCCATAATGTTTTTTTTCTCTTATTTTTAGGAGTGTAGTATTAGGTGATAGTTTAAAGGATCTACGTTCCTGATGTGCTATCTTACAATAAGAATTATTGTCGCTTATTGTTCATTATTGCTTGTGTCTGATACACTTTATGGCTATTTGTGTCAAAGAATGCCCCAATTTTTGCCACAAGTCAATTTGTGATTTTTTTTGCCCAGTTAGATCTTCCTCAGCCAACTGTAAGTTCTAGTACTATTTTAAAGCAGTAGCATCTAGAAGCAATCCTAGACAACTATAAAGCTTTAGACAGCCCAAACTCCTAGAGTAATGCCACAGCATGCTGAAGACTGGTGTGGGTGTCACTCACAACAGAGTTCGCAACAGCCTTTGGAAGTAGCATCAGCATGAATTTGTGTGTGAGTAACTTAATGAAATGGGTTTCCAGAGCAGCTGCACACAAGCTCAACATTATTATGTGAAGCGTCAGCTGGAGTTATGTTAAGCAGGTTGCCACCGGAGCAGTGGAAATTTTACTCTCGGGAGTGGTGAATCACGTTTCACTATCTGCTAGTCTGGGTTTGGCAGATACCTGGAGAGCACAGCCTAACAGAATGCATAGTCCTAACAGTAAACTTTGGTGGAGGAGGTATAATGGGCTTAGGTTGATTGTCAGAGTTCGGCCCCTTAGTTCCAGTAGGGGGTATTATTTACTTTTCAGCATACAAACTATTTTTTACACAACTATTCTTCCATACCCTTTCCGATTTGCCAGTGTACAAATTGAGGTCAGAAATGCATGCCTTGATTAGTTTGGTGTGCACTTACTCCCGTGGCCTGCACACAGGGGTGCTGCCAGTGTGGTTAAGAATGATTCTAGGGGCCCAGCACTGACATGGGGCCCTGTTAGGGGCTAGTAATATTATCTTAATAGTAATGTTGCCCAAAATTTCTAATCTTTCATGGGGCCCAAGATTTCTGGCAGCGCCCCTGCCTGCACACACAATTGATCTCAACCCAACCAAACACCTTTGGGATAAGTTGAAATGCTGGTTCTGAGGCAGACTCTCTTGTTCAACATCAGTGCCTGATCTCATAAATGTTCTGTTTATTGGATGTGCACAAATTCCCACAGATACAAATCAAAATCTTGTAGGAAGCCTTCCCAGATGAGTGGAGGCAGTTATAGCTGCAAAGAGGAGTTTGGGTGTGTGGTTCAGCACCATATTATTGGGCATGATTTTGGAATGGGATATCCAAAAGCTCAGGTCTGATGGTCAGGTGTCCATATACCTTTGGGATTATAGTGTATCATTAGGTCTTTAAATATTGTTTTCTGCACAGATTGGGTGAAAAAGCCACCTATCCCGTGTTATGCAGTACTGTATTAGACTGTTAGTATTCAGCCCTTTTAAATGAATCATCCAGATATTTACTCTAATTTAATAAAATAAATCATTTATAAAAGACTTTCACATTCATTCAGCCTGAAATTTATTTATTAAATAGTTTTTGCATCTTAAGTGTGATTTTGCTGTGAGGACTTTTACTTTCATTGTGGCTGATCCTTTGCCAAAATAATGCCATGTGAAAAAAATCCCCCAGGAGCTTATCTGCCTCTTTAGGTTTCAGATCTCTGAACGTCTAGTGTTTTTAATGCTTTTCTTCAGTGAATATGTGTTTAATTAGTGTATCTGTTGCATGTGTTTCAGATTATTCAGCTTTCTCCAAGTGGTCCCTACACATCTACAGAGTCATTTCCTCAGGACACGCCCAAGACCTTCATTCAGGAGATGAAACAGCCAACACTACGTCAAGGTTACATCCCAATCCCAGTCAGCCATGAAAATATTGAGCCAAGGCAGCAACAGTATCCCTTTTCTTACATGTATCCAGTGAACAAGCAAAACTTAAGGGCAGATGGCCGGACACCTTCCCCAACTCCCCTTGTACACTCTCAGCCAAAATCCCCTGTGCAGTCCCCATCAGAGGCAGACCCTCACTGTCTGTCATGCTCACCTGCTTCACAGGGACCTGAGGTACGGCCCAGGAGAAATTTAGTTGTGACAGTGTTATAACAATGTGAAAGAAAAAGCTACTTTTTATTTGTGGGATTTTTTGTCTGGCAACACGAACACACACCAACCATCATGGGTTTACCTGGCAGTGTAATCTGAACCCAAACATTGAAACCCTTGCTATGTTATGTTTTAAATATCTTTTTGGGGAATGCCGAATTTGTTGTTTGGATAAAATGGAAGGTAAAATGCCACAGCTTTCAAGATAATTGCATGAATGAATTTAATTATGTAGCCTTGTTTTTGTTCATTATGATGAAATGTATTACTGTTTAATTTCTCACAGCCCAGTCATTATGCAATGATCATGATCTTCAGATTACTAGCTGCTATTTGCAGTATTGCATCACATTCATCTTTTTCCAAGATTGCCATGTCATTCTTATAAGTCTTTTGGTAGTGAGATCATAACTTCAAAATGTGATCACAGACCATTATGTCTATATGTATTGAATTTGCTGAATTGTGGCATTTACTTGTTTATTTAGTCTAAGCCTTAATAACACCATAAGAATGATTGAAATCAAGTGTCTTTTTTTGTGTTGCTTTCAGGTTCACCATACTCACCAGCCGTCTCAGGGAACACAGTCTCATACCAACATCCTTCACCAACCTTTCAGACCCAGTGTTTCAGGCCTCAAAGCAGGCTACATTCCTATTCCTGTCATTCATGAGGGGGCAGGTGGCACCCCATATACCCAGCTCAACCAAACCGTCCCTCCTAAGCGCTTCACCCAAACAGATTATCAGCCCTCCTTTCATTGCCACCAGCCAGAAGAGTGGAGTCGCACCCCTGCCTTTGCCACACGAGAAAAAATCCCAACCTACCGTGAGCAAGTTCCCATCCAAGTTGAGCAGAATCGTTCAACAAGTCCTATCATTCTCCCCTCCACTGCAAGAGCCCAGGAGCCAGTCAGAGCACAGATCATGAGTGAAAGACCTCAGGTAATATGACCGGCATGTTAGGGGGTCTATGTAAAGCAAAGCACACGGCATTATGGGGACTCAATTCAAATGTTATATAATATCTATTAATGTCTTGAAATAGTTTAAAATATATTTTTGAACCTAGAAATTCAGGTGTTAAGTGTCACTTATTGAAGGTGGTAGAGTACTGCAGAAAAAAGAGTAACAACTTAAACCTTCATACTGTTGCCACTGGAACTAACATTATAATGTCTTGTATTTCCAGGCCCAGCAGCATGTTGCTTATACAGAGTTCCCGCCTAAACCTGAACAGTCCTTTGAACAACCTGTGAGGGAGTCCATTGAGATTCCTATTAAGAGAGTGAGTGATGCACATCAGCCTGTAGCACATCCTGTATCACCAACTGCACAACAGATTGTACAGGAACTGGAACATGCACCTATTCAGCAGCATGTGCTACAACCCGAGCAACCGCCACAACAGATCCCAGAAACTGCTAGCATATCAATGCAGATTCCTGGGGCAACAGAACCTCAAAACAAGGCAGCTTCACATTCAGAAGGCTTATCTCCACAAACTCCACCTGAGGAGAGGGAGGAGACATGTGCAAGTCATCCAGGACTGATAAAGGTGCATGAAATATTGGAGCGGGTGGAAAAACTCTCACAAGAGGTGAAATGTTTTGATGGGAAAAAGAATGATAAAAGATATCTGATGCTGGAGGAGTTTTTGACCAAAGAATTGCTGGCCCTGGACTCAGTAGACCCCGAGGGACGTATAGACGTTCGCCAGGCTCGACGTGATGGCGTCCGCAGAGTACAGACCATTCTTGAGGGACTTGAGACCCTGGGTGAAAAATCAGGAGGACCAGTGAGCGAAAGCTGCACTGAACCTACCAGCCCCACCCAGAAGGGAGAGCCTAGCTTGATTGGCCAGGCAGACATGGAAAAGGCCAAGGAAATATCGTAACTTTATACACTACAACGAAAGAACACAAATCACATCTCCTCAGTCTCCTCAGCCTATTATAAGTTGCATGCACAATTAATTTAACTGTTTTCGTTGGCTGAAAATTAATCTAATATGTTTACCGAGTGCAATTATGTGTGCTGTTATGTGATGCTGCTGTTGTGGAATTTCACCGTGCAAGTGTCTTGTAGCAGGACCATAGTGGTGACCTTGTAGTGACTAAGTTTCCTCTCGAAACTCAGTCTCAAAAAAGAGGCCTTTATTGAAATGCAAATGCTTTATTTTTGCTTCTACTTTCGGAAATGTATTTGTTTTGCCTTTTTTCATTTCTGCCTTTTTTCACATGCAGAATGGTTTATGAAAGCCTTTGAAAATTCCAGTAAGGATACCTATGGTTTATTAGAAGGACACTAAATTGGGTTCAGAGGTTTCTATGAATTTATTTTGTAACTGTTGTTAGACAGAAACTCCGTGTTGTAAAGCGGGTCACAGTTTGACACTGAAATCCAAACTCATAAAACTTATATATTTATTATTTCCATTTTGAGAACAATCAAACACAGATCAGAAAAGTTTATGCATTATGCAGTTTTACATATGATGTGATCTTGACAATTGTCAATATCAGTATAAATTGTTGAATGATGATGATAAAGACGATAATGTTATATTTCTACTCTATTTTTTGTGCCAAAATGAACATTTTTACATTCTTTTCCAATGGTAAAAATGTCCTCCATCTCCATTAAAATGTATTATCTTGAAGAAATATATGTCTAAATAAAAAATGACCTGAAAAAGCATAAAGACTGTCTCTCGCACAAGTGACATGCTGCTGTAAAACTATACAAGCACTTCATGACTACAGTAAAACATAGCAATAACAGGTTGTGGAAATCTGATACATGCACACTTCTGCTGAATTTTTTAAAAATAAATTCTTTTAACCCGTGACATTAGCAGTTACAGAAAATGAATCAATGATGTCATGTAAATTAAACATCTGATAAAATGTTCACTTACATTTTATTTATATAGCACATTTTACAACCAATGTTGTGATGAAGCAGCTTGACAAAATCCTGTCTGAGCCCCTAGTGAGCTAGCCAAAGGCGACGGGCGAGGAAAAACACCCTAAACTGGAGGAAGAATCTTCAAGAGGGTCCAAGACTCAAAAAGGCAACCCATCATCCTCTGGTCGACCTGAAGGGAATGGAAAAGACAGTCTCTATTAAGATAACTAACAAAGGCCTGTGTGTACCAACTTAATTACTGTAGATAGATAGTCCATCTATGGCTGATGGAGTTGGTATAGTTACGTGTAAAATAAAACAGCTATGGACAATTAGATAGAATGGCTATAGAAATAGAAATAAGTATAAAGGGTACATTGATCTACAGAAGTCTAAACATACCAGAACCGAACATTTCCTCCTGCATTATATAACCACAGCCCAGTATATGACTGTTTTAAATACTTATTGCCTTCTTCAAACACACTAAATATCAGAAAGTCTCAGTTCCACTGTGAAACTGAACCAAATGTAGAGATCACTGCAGGACTAAGGGCATTTAACACTTATAGAGACCTAAAGAGAACAGATACCTGTGGTCATTCAAGCTTATAACAGACAAGTACCTTTGATTGAATTATTTTCTTGGGTACTCAAATGTGCATGGTTTACATGAATGATTTAGAATGAATTAGCTGAGGAGGCTTTCAGTGCAAAGGCATTTAATGACCGCAAAAGTGGATAATACTGACCTACAAAGCATTTTAAGTATAAATGCCAGCAAGTAAGGAACTGAAAGTCAAGTAAGCTGTGACCACATGTTTATAGCAAAATGCACCCAGAAAGGTCATACCTCTAGTTTATTAGGTAAACTCGAATAATATTACTAACCCCTAACGGGGCCCTAAGTCGGTGCTGGGCCCCTAGAATCATTCTAACCTTTCCCCCCCTGGCGGCGCCCTGTCTTTAAATCAAATCTTAAATAACATTCAGATGAATATCATACTGAACACACATTTCTAATTGTTTGACTATTCATTTGGTTAGAACAATAACAAACAAACAAAAAATACAGATACATATGTATCCCGGTCAAAATTAGGCATTAGGAAGACCGCTGACAGCATTGGTGAGTGATGTACACTGTATAGACATAAGTACTGGTATGCCATAAATCACTGCATTCATCCATTATTCCAGATAACATGGTTTAACCACCAGGCCATCAGCTTGGGGCACATATCCATATGTGTCTATGTGTGCGCGTGTGTGAGAGAGTGTGTCATTGCACAGGAGCACATGTTGCACCGGAACATGTTATTCCGGCAGAGGTTAGGAGCGTAGAACCCCCGTGATGGCTCATCAAGATTACCCATCACTAGAAGCCAATGGAGGGGTCTAGGCCAAACCATGAAAACAGGTTTGTCCCTATATTTTTGACCACGTAGTACAGAGCAGGGCTCGTGCGGTGCCCTGGTGTGTGCGTTCTTTCTCCCCCTTTACGTGACGAACTAGGTCACGTGACGTTGTTACTGCAGGAACTCGGTCGGGTCGGTCTTCAGTCACGGCGGAGGAAAACATCACGGACCGGGCAGACAGGACGGGGCGCGGGGCTGGAGGTGGAATGAGCTCTGATAGGGAAGACGGAGAGTAGCTTCTGGTTAGATTAAACAGACGAGATGTCGACTGGTATCAGACTGTAAACGGACACACGGTCTGGACTAGTGTGTATATGGACCAGAACGTTTTAGCATGCCTGCTAACTGACCTGGAGAGGCTGACTGAATGTCTCCTGATCTCCTGCTCCTCGGGCCGGAGCTGACTCTCCTCTGACTGCCCCAAACTCATTTATTCAGGCTGAGCTGTCGTCGACATGGAGCTGTTTCAGGCGAAAGACCATTATATTCTCCAGAGTGGAGACAAGGCTCTGTGGTACAGCAGGAAGGACGGCACCCTGACTGTGAGACCTGGTGAGTTAAATTCAGTTGGTTTTGTTGTATAGCTCTGGATGCAGCTGGCTGCCTTATTTCATACACTAAATGGAGAAAAGTATTGGGACGCCAGACAATTACAGCAACAGGGCCTCTAATGACACTCTTCTTTGAAGGCTTTTTTGGAATTTGTGTCCATTTATTCTGTAGATGACATAGGAGATCAGAAACTGATGTTGAATAAGAAGGTCTGAGTTCCAGTTCATCCCAGAGGTGCTGGATGAGGTTGAGCTCAGTGAGGGCTAGTTAAGTTTTTCAATCCAATCAAGTCTTTATGGACCTTGCTTTGTGAAGTGAACTAGGGCACAGTCATGCTGGAAAAAAAAGGTTCTTCCCCAAACTGTTGGAAGGATTGCGTTGCCCAAAATGTCTTGGTCTGCTAAAGCATTAGAATTGCTATTTGCTGGAAGTAAGGGGCCATCTGAATTCAATAAAAAGAGATGTGTCCCAATAAATTTGTCCATGTAGTGTAGGTTATGCCTAGGATTTGGCCCTCGTGCTAAGCCAGCTGCACATTTCTTCCAGTAGAAGCTGGCTGGCAAAGTTGGGCATGTCTCTCTCCGACTAGGCACGCATTTGTTATCTGTCTTTACAACCAGAGAGAATTATAGTGTGTTGGTTGTGCAAAAGATAACTCTTTTGAGCTTGTATAGTAGTCGAAGACGAGTAAATAAATTTAGTTTAGGTTAAGTAGATATGAGCCTGTCTGCATCTGGCATGCTTTGTGAGCGATTGTCCTATTTACAAAACTGGTGAATTGAGATGTGTGAGTGAGAACTGGATACCATGTTCAAACACACATACTGGGTCAGAAATGTCCTGACATTTTCACATTATTTAACTGGCTTGTCCCATTTAATGGCATGCCCTGAATAAAAAAACACATGACAAAAGTGGAATACAAATAAAGTTTAATTACTAAAATGTAAACAAAGTCATTTAGAGTGTATCGATGTAAATTAGTGCACAACATACCAGCCTAGATTACAGAGGTAGTAATGGAAACCAGGACCCCAGTGCCTGTGATGCAAATATGTTTTATTTCCTGTCCAGATTGACCAGTGACCCACCATGTTCCATTCTGTTTTTTTTTTTACCTTACAGGAAAATATTTTTCTGTGAAACACCCTGCGTGAATGTGCTAAATTTGTAATACAAAACCTAATATCAGAACCGTAATAAACAGCATTTATTATTATCACAGAGTGTATTTGTAACTATTTTATGTAATCGCTGCCTTTTGAGTTTTTCTGAGGTATTAAGCTGTAAAATATCTGGTTCTGATTCAGGACTTGAAACGACTTTGTTTGTGTTTAAAAAAAAAATTATGCAGAGATTTTTTTAAATTCCACAGAATTCCCCTCTAATAAGGGACTGGAGTAGCCAACATCTGTGACAAAGTCTTCAGATAAGACATGTCATTGTTTCACTCTGAAAAGGCATCAAGTGTTTTTTTCTTTTCCCTTCACAGTTGATCAAACTTATAGGCTAATCGAATGTGGGAGAAAAACTAAACTGTATAGTTCTGTGGCTTTCTAGGACTGAAGGTTGACAGTAATAACCACTATAGGTTCACATTTATGTTTACATGTTCAACTCAGTGACTTCAAGATCCTTTTGCTAAAGAAAATGGCACAGGGTTCCATATCTTGTGTCAAAGTGGATACAGCATTTTAATGAAAATTAAATTAAGCTTACTTACATTAAATCAGCTTTCATCAACTAACTGTCTTACTGTACAATTTAGCCACATTTGTCAAATTCCTAAGATTGTCTATGCATAAACTGGTTTGACCTGATCCTTGGACTCATATTTGATAAATATGAGTCATTATGCATGCCTCCAAACCATGGCATTATTACAGTGCAGATAAGAAATGAAAAAAGATGATTGCTATTTAATTGTACTTAGGAGGAGGAAGCTTTGGTACAGTTAGTCTTCATTATGATTTAACCATACTATGTAGAGTTATTTGTAGAGTTGTCTATGCCGAGTTGATGATCAGCCTTCAGATATTGCTATCTAAGAGCATTTTCTCAGTGAAATAAAACAATTATGATTTTTCATTGTACACTTTTATACGTTTATATGGCAGGGGGACCTTTTGACAAAGGACCTTTAGGATATGAATGAGTAGGCTATGGGGCTAGTCGCCTTTCTCCATGTGTGTGCAGCCAAGCTGAGCCGGTTAGGGTTGCAGCACTGTTCCATTATTTAATTGGAAAAGGGTTTCCACTGTTTGCATGAGTCATTGATAACAGCTCAGTTAAAAGAATTATATATGTATATTGTTGCTGTCTGGACAAAGCCTCATATATGCACTTAAAAAAAAATTATGTTAAGAATACACAATGTTTTTGGAGGCTTTGTTCCCACGATCAGTATAGTGTGTAAAGTGCCACCACCGAAGAAGAACTTTAGAATAACTGTGCAGTATCAGATAAGCTGTTATCTTTAATTTTACATTTGCAAGGTGGACTAATGTGTCTAATAGGCAAGGAATTGGTCACAGTGTTATAAACTCGACACTTCATTGTGCCACTACTATGCCAGTGTTGCTGTTGTGCTGAGAATGATCCACCACACTGCTCACTGGTGGTCCTGTGGGGGTCCTGGCCATTTATGGATGGAATAAAGGGGGTTTACTTAAGTGCTGCAGAGAAGTAGATGGACTACAGTCTGCTATTGTAAACTACAAAGTACCCCTATGTGGTATGGAGCTGATAAAAATGACGTTGAGTGTATATACAAGATAAGTGTACATAATATAGCTTGTCATTGTGTGTATATTTAATCTTCACATGTTGTCTTAATAGTGGACTTTTCTGGAAGTATTCATGAATATTTCAGAAGTGACATGACCTGAAAATGCTAAAATACCATTTGACATTAAAACGGTGGACACCAGTGTGCAGTTAAAATAAGTGGCTTTTCATAATGGGTTTAATATCTGGACAAACAACACTGAATGAATGAATGAATGAACTAATTTGTTAAAGGATTGTTTGACTCGATTCACTGTGCTTGCAGTTATATCAGTAGTTAATAACAGCCGGCACATACAAAGGTGTGGTTTGGTTTTCTCAGCAGGTATATCAACAAAGGTCAAGGTGTAGTGCCTTTGCACTTGTCTGCATTGTGCAATATGAAAAGAATACACACTTGAGAGAATAATGATTTGGAGTTAGAGCAGCTGCTCTGCAATTTTTTTTTTCCAACACTTTTGTTTGTTGATGGAATGGAATGAACAATTTCAGTAACATTCTGTGGGAAAATTAAACTTTCTGTACCTTATATGACATGTGTTACACGAACCATGAGTTTGATTAAAAACTGAAAGTGGCAGCTTAAGTATTGAGTACCTTAAAAGGTACTTACAAATAAAATGTATTATTGTTCTAATCATTGGTTTAAACTGTCGACTGGTCCCTTTAATTGGTGTCAATAGAATTTATTTGAAGCAAAAGACAAGTATAACTTCAAATTAAAAGCAGGATTCACCCATACTATTTTCCTTTACATTTACGTATTTGGCAGACACTTTTATCCTGTGTGATATGCAGTTTAATCATGTTTTATATATTTTAAGTCTTTAGTATTAATTTAATTTTTATACTGTGCTGTTGGTATACATTTTCATTCTATTCTATTGTTTTTAAATTTGCTGGCCTTACCGTTGTACTGTCCAGTTTTTTGCAATGCCAAGAAAAATGTCACACTTGTGGGACTAATAAAAGTTTATTTTATCTTCTATCAAATCTTAAATGTAGGAGAATTTGCTGTTATAAATTACACACAGATAAGAAATCAAATAAGATTCTGCTGTGTGTAACATCGATAATGCCGTCACAGACAAACATCACTCATTGGGATGGCCCGTGTCTGTGAGAATGATGAAGCAGGGGAAGATGAATAAATAAAAACTTTATTCCTCACAAGTTATGTACAAGTCTGGCTCATTTTCATTTCACATATTGAGTGACCCACCTTGAAACTTCATGGCTATCTATCAAATAATGGACAAAACAATTAACCTACTTACATCAAGAACAGTTTAGAGAAGGAGCACTCAGTATTGTTCTCTATTCCCCATCCACGGATGGCACCGAACTCCCTATCTTTTTCCACATTTTGTTTATTGTGACACTACCACCATTATTCATAGTGCTAATAGCAGCATTCTTTGCATTGACTTTCCGGCGCTGGTTTTTCTGTTCTTTATTTCAGCAACTGACCTGCTACTGGCATGGAACCCTATATGTTTAGGACTGGTCGAAGGCGTTATTGGAAAAATACAGCTCCACGCCGGTAAGTTAAACAATGATTCTCGCATTCACAGGGGATAGGATGTGGGTTTATTTAGTTTTGTAAAAAGAGCAAGCGAGAGAACAAAAGTGTGAACCGAATAAAGACAGAGTTAAACAAACACAGGGCTCATGTACCATGAAACAAATATCACAGATAGTTAGTGGTAAAGGAGGCATGCACCAACATGTGCTCAGCAGTACTTTATCTTTATGAAAATTCCCTTAGCAGAGGGGAAATAGAATTGGTAGAGGTTATCTGACCATGGTGGTTTTCACACTTCAGTCGAGAACTTGGTCCCTAAGTATTTAATCAAACCCTTGGCTTCTCAGTTTTGCATTATGTGGTTAAAGGGCACGCTACTACTCAGTTCCACTGAAATCATGCATTCCACTTTCATATCACCAGGTTCTGAGAAGTGAGTTTCAGGCCATAGCCAGCGATTGTTCTTGAGGGGGGTGTGAGTTCCTCATTCCAGTTATGCTGTGAGAATAGAGCTATGAAATACAGAAGGTTTGGAAATGGAGCTTTGTGATTCAGAACTCCCTTAATGAGCCCCGTTGTTTTGTTTACCCTGGGAAAACAACTGGTTTCTGATTGCTTTATTTCTCTTTCCATACATAATTTGGGTCTTTGTGTTCTAAAGCCTTGTCTAAACCTCATTTAATTGTGTGTGTGTGTAGTCATCGGTCTTAGCGAGAGTGCTCCTCATAGGTATGACTCATTGAAGTTGGCTAGCTCTCCCTTCCTGCAAGCAGGGAAATGTGTGGTCATGGTGTGAAGAATGTATGGACCTCTTTAGGCATGACGCACCCATTTCTTTCCCTTCGCCTCTGTTTAGACTTTCCTCTGGGCCTCGTTCTGATCCGCCAGAAAGCACTGGTGGGCTTGTTGCCAGGAGACCATAAGGTGTACAAGATCACCAAGATAGCAGTCATTCCTCTCTCAGAAGAAGAACCACAGGATCTGGAATTAGAGGTGAGAAGGAATGAACAAAGCACTACAAAGATATTGAAACCAAGTCCATTTTATGTAATTACATTTGTATTTCTTAATAAGAATGACCATGGAATAACGTAGTGTTTGCCTTTTCCATTCATTTTGCTAAGAAGTTAATTTTTTTTCTATTCCCATTTCTGTTAGTAGAAATCAGCTTTAGGATTCTTTCAGAACTCATAAGACTCTCCTTCCTAATTCCCTATTTATAGTGGTAGTCTGAATTGCACAAAGGTTAGAAGGCATTTGACTAAAAATTCTCTTAATTAGAGTAACATCCAGTCAATATATGCTAGGTTATTTAGAGGATGAGAGGTAGTGTGTGTGTGTCTCAAAGGTCCTCCAGGGGAAGCGAGATGTTTCTAAGGTGTCAGTCTCACAGGAGAGCCCCTTGGAATGAGGGAGATGGTTTAATCATGTAAGTGAAGCAGCTTGAGACCTGTGTGGAATAGTCATTCTCTTGGTATGTTGTCAGTGGTCTTCAGACACATACCACAGAATGATTACTCTAAAATGTAGAAAGGGTAGTCTTGTCTATGGATAGTTTTTACTGTTGTGTTTACCTCTGTGTTTGAGAACATTTAAACTACATGAACTTTCAGAACAACTTTAGATCACATTTATTTTTGTGTACAAGTGTTCTTGATGTCCTAATGCACATTGATGTAACAGCGAATTTAGCAGTTGCAAGTATCTGCAAGTGAATGCATAAATACATCTACAATGGTTCAATAATACTGTGTGTCTTTCTGTGTTCCATGTTCCACATGAGTGAAGAAAAGAAACAACTTTGCTGCTATTGGTGCAGACAATGTGTTTTTACTCTGTTCTTTTATTCCCCTCCAGCTTTGTAAGAAGCACCACTTTGGGATTAATAAACCAGAGAAAATCACTCAATCTCCAGATGACTCCAAGTTCCTGTTGAAAACTCTGAGTCAGATCAAGTCTAATGTTGCAGTTCCCAACAAGAAAAAGGTTGCTGACTAATAAAAAAAACACATTCAAAAGCTTCTTCATAATGACCTAATAGCGCCAGCCAAACTGTTCAAGTGTTTAATTAGTTTACAGGTCTCGTGTTGGTTGGACATTATTAGAATTACACAAACTACTGTAGTGTCTTTTGGTTGGAAAATGTGAATTTCATCTTTCTTACCATAACTTAGGTCAAAGAGAACAAAGAAAAGGAACGCTTGGAGAAGAGACTTCTTGATGAGCTGTATAAGATATTCATGGATTCAGATTCCTTTTACTACAGCCCCACCTATGATCTTACAAATAGTGTCCAGAGGCAAGGAGCATCAGAGAAGTCAGACCTGCCACTGTGGAGAAAGGTGAGGGGTGCTCTTAACCAAAGAATACTAAAAAAAACACTCAACTAGCATTTTGAGATATTTTTTATCGAACAGCTATTTGTTCATTTCTTTATTGGGTTCACCAGCTGATTAACTGAAAACAGCATGTCTACAGTATTGACTACATAATTACAACAGGAATGTCAAAAGGATTATTTAAGTGGCTGAGAGATCATTTTTCTTTCTCTTCAGGTGGATGATAGATTCTTCTGGAACAAACACATGATTCAGGACCTAATTGACCTGCAGGTAAGAAAGATCACATTCAGATTCATGTGAGCAGATTTTATACATTAAATTAATTTTTGCGAGTAAATAGTATATCTTTCAATGGACTATAATATATTATTGAATGGACTGTTTTCCAGGTTCCTGAAGTAGATTTCTGGGTGATTCCCATAATCCAAGGCTTTGTGCAGGTAGAGGAACTAGTGGTGAACTACAATGATACTTCAGATGAAGAGAAGAGCAGCCCTGACAGTCCACCACAGGAGCACACCTGCGTGGACGACATCCACCCCCGCTTCACCGTGGCACTCATTTCCAGACGGAGCCGCCACCGCGCTGGTAAAATGTGATGAGTGCGCCTAGACTGGCTCTTGATCGTGTGGGACTGTAAGGCGATGATGAGTAATCTGATATTTCCCATCAAAGGCATGCGCTACAAACGCAGAGGAGTGGACACTGAAGGACATGTGGCTAACTATGTGGAGACGGAGCAGCTAATCCATGTGCATAGTCACACTCTGTCCTTTGTGCAGACACGAGGGTCTGTCCCAGTTTTCTGGAGCCAAGCTGGTTACCGCTATAATCCCAGACCTCGTCTAGAGAAAGGTATGGTCTGGTCATTCATTCAGTATCCTCATCTTTAAAAAAATCTATAGAGAAATCTGCAACTTCATAGCTTAATAAATAAAATGTGTAGAACACTTCAGGTTTCTCCAAGAGAATAAGCTCTTCAATTGTTACTACAATGAAAGGGACAGTGCCTATTTTTGTCGCATCACTGTTGACTAAAGCAGTTCCTCTACTGCCTCTGTAGCTGCTTTGAGAGAGTTTTTTGACCTTTGGCATGGTGTCTTTGTCACAAATGTTTTGCAGGAGAGAAAGAAACAATTCCCTATTTTGCTTTGCACTTTGAACAGCAACTTAAGATTTACTCGAAGCAGGTAAGGTTTGTTACAATACAACAGCGTTCTAAATTGTTATAAGTGATGGGGTCGAATCAAAACAAGTCTTTATGTATTTATATTTGTTTAATTCCACCGTCATATTTTTATTTATTTATTTATTTTTAACTGCATGGCATTCTGGCATTCTTAATTGTTGTGTAAAACAAATATGTGAACAATGCTAAGCAGTTAGTGATTTATATTAATTTTTTTTTTCCACCAGGTCATCATCAATCTAGTGGACCAAAATGGGCGTGAGAAGTTGATTGGTGATGCATTCCTTAAACAAGTGCTACTGTACAACAATCCCAACTTAACTTATGTCTCATTCGATTTCCATGAGCACTGGTGAGAACATTGTTGTTCTGCAACATTCAGATCAGTGTGTACCATGTCTGTATTTGACAGAGGCAAATGCAGGTCTCTGTATCCTGAAAACACAAAAAATAAAATAAAATACATAACATAAGCAAACAAAAATCTTGACAAAAGTTGACAACAATTAACTAACATGCAAAGACTGCAGTACAATTAATCGAATTATTTTACTGGATTTTAATTGAATACACCTCCTAGACTTTGCTGTGTTCTTTCAATTGTTCACTGTTGTGAGCTTAGCTGGTGTTTTTGCTCTGTTGCTTCCTCTGTGCTGCTAATGATAGTTTAGATTTACTGACTCACTGATGTCTAATGGGAACATCACTGTTCAGATACCTTATTATGTGTTTGATTAACTGAGTGCAGTATTGAACACTGTAGAACAGAAATACCCTCAAACTGAATATAAGCCTCGGTACCTTTGTTTGGATAAATGAGAACAGGAATGTGGGATAGTAAAGCGTCTGCTCTTTCCTCAGTCGAGGGATGAAGTTTGAGAATGTGCAGACACTCACTGACGCCATCTCTGACATCATCACGGATATGCGATGGGGCTGGTGGGTACTCTCTGGCTTAACTCTTTATAATCCACTGTGATACAGTGTTTTAATATGTTAACCACAAAGCAGATTAAGTACAGACCTCTGTGCTGCCAATAGGGTGGACCAAGCTGGAGTCATTTGCACGCAGGAGGGCATTTTCCGGGTCAACTGCATGGATTGCCTGGACAGGACCAATGTAGTTCAAGCTGCTATTGCTCGTGTAGTCATGGAAAAGCAGGTATGCAAAACTGTCTGTTTCATGCAGGTTTTACGAGCTTTATCTTGAGGTCTGGGTCAACTGCCATCTCTGAAAGTAATGCTGGTTGTTGAAGTTTAAAAGATAAAGTGAGGGGGTGAAAAGTTAATTTCTCTTTTTCTCTTGTTCTAGTTGAAGAAACTTGGAGTGATGCCCCCTGAACAGCCACTGCCCCTAAAATGTTACAGGATTTATCAGGTGATGTGGGCCAACAACGGGGACACAATTAGCCGCCAGTACGCCGGCACAGCAGCCCTGAAGGTATTCTGTGATGACTGAATGTCTGACATTGATACTGAAGTTAATTTTCTCCATCATATTTACTCCATCAACTAAGGCCTGCATCCTTAAACCACATTTTACTGTGACTTAGAAGTAATTTTGTTTATTCTAGAAAAACAACCATAATCCACGAGCATAATCCACGTTTTTGAATATTGGCTCAACTAATATTTTAATTTATGAAAATGAAACAAGCTTTAAGTACTGTGCACAAAAAACATTTTGTCTACCCAGAAAGTGGCAGTTGTGTGGTAAGCGTGCTATTGAAATAGAGCCCCTTTTCATCTGCCTTATCTTTTGTTCATGGAAATGTGACTTGACCGCAGTGCAGTGTTTCCCTTATGGTGAAGTCTTTTTAAAAATTTGGTTATTTCATATCAAAATGTAATTTTATTTCAGAATAAATTCTAAAAGCGTATAGCATTGAAGTTTACTATATGATTTTTATCCTTAGCCATTATTTTCATGAAGCCATAAATGATGAGCTTTTGGTAGCTTGTATGTTTGGAGTTATTCCGGTGTTCAAATGTCTGTGTAGGGAGATTTCACACGGACAGGAGAGCGGAAACTGGCTGGAGTGATGAAAGATGGTGTGAACTCAGCAAATCGCTACTATCTGAATCGCTTCCGTGACGCATATAGACAGGCTGTAATTGGTAAGGATATAAATACATTTCTTTTTACTGCCTTTGATGAATGTGCCTGCCGAATGATTCCACAACAATTAATCTCTTGCTGACTTGATCAGATTCTTGTTTTTGTTTGTTTATTGTTCTTGTTTCCTGTAGACCTCATGATGGGACTTCCTGTGACTGAGGACCTGTATTCCATCTTTAGCAAAGAGAAAGAGCATGAGGAGAAAGAGAAGGAGAGCCAGAGGGGAGCACAGGAGCAGGTCAGCCTCCTTCTACAGACTTACATGCAGCTCCTGCTGCCAGATGATGAGAAGGTCCATGGTGGCTGGGCCCTCATTGACTGTGATCCCAGGTAAGACAGGTCCACATCACGAACAAGATAAATGTAGTTAATTTGGTTGTTTCCAGTGCAGCCTGGGGTTTATACCATGTATCACTAAAGCACAGATACAGACTCGCAAATAATGTTTGTACCAAAATAAACCCCACTAAATGAAATGTTTGTGAATTACTTTCACTAAAAAGTGATCCTGATAGATTCAAATCTTCATTGAATGTAAATATGAATACACTTTGTGTACTCTTCTTTCAGTGTATTGTCCAGGGCTCAAAGGTACTTGTATACATGTGTTTATGGGCTTTTAAGAACTGTCTTGGGTGAGGGAGTTTCCTGAAATCTCGTTGTGCATTGTTATCAGGTGCTTAGCAACTTTGTAAACCTAACAGCTTATGACCGGGGTGGCAGGAACTTCTGCTTGTGGATAATCCATATTGTGACATGAGATTCCTCCTCATTGGGTTTACACAGTATACCAATTCGTGTGAAATGTATCTCAGGTCAGAATGTGGCCTTGTTAACCTTTTAACTAGTTTGAAGTGCATTTCTGAATTCTGATTTATACATCTCACCCTTATTTTTTTGTTCCTAAATAGCCTTATTGATGCAACTCACAAAGATGTGGATGTTCTTTTACTGCTCTCCAACTGTGCATATTATGTTGCTTAGTAAGTGTTTATTCTATCTTTCGTATATTATCTTTATCCATTAACGATGTATATGAGCGACTCTGTTCTTGTTGGCCTTACATCTCATCTTTTTTATTTCAGTTACGATGAGGATGCAGACAGAGTTAATCAGTACCAGCGTCTCAGTTTAGAAGGTTTGGAAAAGATAGAAATAGGTAGGTGTTAAATAAAGAACGGTTCCTGACATATTTCATCATGATTTTCATTTTATTGATGTTCTTGTGATATTTTCCTTAAGGCCCGGAACCCACTCTGTTTGGCAAACCAAAATACTGCTGCATGCGACTGCATTACAGAAATGAGGAGACGAGTGGTTACTTCCACACCCTGAGAGCTGTCACTCGGAACCCAGAGGATGATGGAAAAGGTACAAGACAATAAAGAGATGGTGATTTGGGATTTTAGTTAATGCCACAATATAAACGTTTGGCACGATTGTATATGATGGAATTATGTCTTCAGCGATTACTCATTAATCTGTCAATTGATTTCAGACACACTGCAGTGCATAGCAGAAATGCTGCGCATAACTAAACAAGCTATGGGACTAGACTTGGCAGTCATTGAGAAGAGATTGGAAAGGTAAGCAAATATTTTCTGAAAACAGTTCTCCAGTAATGCCAGCTCCTTAAAAGAATGTCTGACAACTGTTTCACATGTCTTTTTATTTTAAAGGAAGCACAGTAAACCACACGAGGATATCATGGGCATACAAGGAAAGGCCACTGAGCAAATTCTTGGCTCTGGTTTAGCTCAGGGGAAAAGCTTCCTCATGAACAAGTTTTCATCCTTAAATCAGAAAGTGAAGCAGACTAAAACTAATGTCAACATTGGTAACTTCAAGCCTCTAGGTCGACTTGGAACCTTTTCCAAACCAGAAGTAAAAGTGAACTTCTTAAAACCCACCATGCACGGGAACCTCTGGAAATCAGATAGTAGTTTGGAAACCTCTGATGGCACCTCAGGCTGTGCAGCCGTTAAGGACCTTCGTGACGACCGCTCAGATGTGGAGATCTCTTCTGACTCCGACTCTTATAATTCAGATGAGCAGCCGTGCTCAGGCTCACTTGAAAATGTAGACTATGTGCTCCCCAGCTGTGGGATTGTGGCATCTGCACCCCGACTCAGCAGTCGCTCTCAGTCAATTGGAAGCGTTGAACTTGCTGTACCCACTGTTACCCGTGTCACAGGCTGTGAGAACAAGGTAGAGGACGACTCTACAGTTGCACCAAATGCCCAGTCGCCTGGGGGGGCCTCAGTAGCAGAAGAAGCCATTTTGATTGACTTTGGAACACCTATTGATGCTTACTGCCACCAGTTTATCCAAGATGCCCTGACCAAACCAATAGAAGTGTTTGAGGAACATCCGCAACTGCCACAAAACCCACCTCAGGGTCCAAATGCTGCACCAACTTCAGGTGCAAAAACTTCTAAGCAGCAACAACTCCCTCGTCCATCTCAACTTGACGTACAGCCTTCAGGCCAAGGGGGAAACCTCCTCACCGTCCACCCGTTAGGTTCTGCAGCATCATGCGGTTCACAGAAGAGCCTCGGCTCCAACGTGGAAGGCAGTGTAGGGCCTTCTCCAGCGGAAAGCAATGGAAGTCGTGTTGTGTCTCCCTTTGCTAAGATCAAGAGCTCCATGGTGCAGGTGGCTAGCATGACCCAGGCGGGACTCACCCAAGGTATCAACTTTGCTGTGGCAAAAGTTCAGAAAAGTCCAGAACCAGAAGCAGTCAATGAAGTGCAGGAGAATGAATTGCGAGCAATGTTTACACAGTGCCAGACTAGGATCATTCAGATATAGTATGTTTGTTTGGCCTCATGTAAATGTATTTTTAGTGTAGGATGTGACTTCCAGCACAGTAGAAGTAGCATAGGCTTGCACAAAATGTGTACAGTCAACTAAAATCCCTACTTCTTATTTCTCCGCTAGTAATCTACCTGGTGTTTACAGCTAGTGTTGTGTATTATATAGTACATCTAAGCTAATCCTTGCCCTTCTAAAATCCTTTACACTCGTACATTACTGGTTTTGCATGTTCACAAATCGGTCGGTCTTGGATAGATTGAGACAAGCAGGTTTTATTGCATGTCAAGAGACAAGCCCTGAGTTTGGCACGTGTGACACCTGCTGTGCAGCACACGTCTTTGCTTCAGTTGAGTGTTGTAGCTATAGCCGAAACATGTAGTAACAAGGCCAGATTCTTATATCTTTTCAAAGGGCAGCTCAGTATTAGACAGTAGAAGAAGAGGAAAGTTAACAATGTCACAAAATAGTTAAAGAAATATCTTTGTTGTGGTGTATGTCAATAGAGGTCAACCAAAGTAGCAACAGAAAACTAGTTTATAACCTAATGTTAACTAATATCGTCCAGTATGTAATTAGAGTATGAGTATGAGTTTTCTGATGTTGAACCCTCCATGTAATATATTTAACAGAAGAAATATATTTACATAAATTTGTTTATCGTGATGATTGGAAAAGTACCACTTCAGATAGGTGCTTGATGACATTTCTTTATGCATTAGCGGTTGAATATCGTGATTAAAGGTACAATAAGTAAACATTTCGCTTAAACGTGACTGACAGTTAAGACAAGTTTTTATTTCTTGGTAGTAACTATGAGGTGTAGTGGTAGATGAACTGTGAAGGCGTTAAACAGTTTACGAGCTGGAAAACTGCCTTTCTTTTCTACCATAGTTTGGGTAATATTGTGCAGTGCTTAATACGCTACGTCATACTAACTCAAGTTTCTCTGTTCACAAACTGTTACCAGCAACAGCTTAGCAAAACTGTTACTTATTGTACCTTTAACTTTATCACATTGCATTAAATATATTTATTAGAAATATACAATTTTGTCTAGATTATATAAGTGACCTGTTGTCCTTTTGCCAGAAATGCACTAGGATAATGGACATGGTCAGTGTCTTAAACTGTCCTTATGTAAAATGTTGTACTCATCCAAAGGGGTAAAGTCTTCTTGCAAAGAATGCCTGTATTGAATTACCTGCCAATTTGTTTGGCTGATAAATACATTTTTGTATTCAAGGGAGGAAATTGGTCATAATACTCATGCCCATTACCAGGAGTGAAATGTGTACTCTGCACATTACTCATAATAGTCTATGTACAAAGATGAAACCGTAGTAACAGGGTATATATAAACATATATACATAGATATGAATATACATACAATACCGTGACTCCTAAAGCAGGTATTTAATGCAGGTTGGATCCAAGGAACCCTGGCCAAACTAAAAAAATAAAAAAAAAACAAAAAAAAAAAAACTGTAAAATGATTTTTGCACTCTTAAATATCAAGAGTAAGCCTTATAAGAATATTAAGTGCAGGTATTTTTGACAAATCTACCTTCATATTAAATGTTGAGACTTTTTGTTTCAGGTTATGTTTTGCTGGCTTTGTTTCAGGTTATGTTTTGCTGGCTTTGTTTCAGGTTATGTTTTGCTGGCTCTGCTATGTCATTTTATGCCACTTCAGTAATGTATTCATCACTGTTTTCAAGTTCAGGCTTGAGATCTGACCATCAGGGTGCTGAGGCTCATAGGAACACGTGTGACAGGGGAGTGTTTTTGTCCTTCCCAAGAAACACCAAGCTTAACATTGAACTTCAAATCCTGTTTTAAATAATAGAGTAGTGTTTAAAAAAAAAAGAAGAAGAAAAGGCCGTAGTATCACATGTTATTTTGGTAATTCCAGTACAAAAAATGACTCTAGTCTGTTGCATGTGATCCCTATCTCAGTAAATTGTGTCTCTTAATGAATAGGCTTTAGAGCCTCAAGGAGGCCATGGAGACTTTAAAGTCTACAAATACATTTTGCCATAGGGGCTGACTTTCTGTTCTTTGGACTGTTAAGTTAGATGATGTTTCAAGTGGACCATACTATACTGCATGGTATTTAGAGCTGTTATTGTGTAGGTTGTCTTAGTAAAAGAGCAAGGCTTATCCTGCGTTAAATGAAGAGACCACAGATTTCACTTTTTTTCTGAGAAGTCTCACTTATGTGATACACATAAAACTAGATAGACTTAATAAAATTAGATGCTTAACCCATTCATTCTGATTCATGACCATGTAGCAAATATGGGATTAAATGTAGGCCAGATACCTGAAATCAGCCTGTAGTAGACACCAAATGGAGTTCACTTGATTAAAGGACCTTCTCCTGACAGGGTCAAGCTTGAGGCTTTTCTAGTTCACAGGTGGGAGGATGGGTCTCTCCTTTGTTAAGCACATCCTCTAAACTACAAACTTTTGTTTTCTGCTGTATGGAGCTTCTTGTTCTTTTACTTACTGTGTAAGTACATTTAATCCACTCCTTGCTTCAATTATACCCGAGAGCTGGTACGTCATTCAGGTGCCTGCTGGTGACGGCACTGTCGAAACTTCACCAGGGTGGTTATGATGCGTTTATGATTTATATCTATGTTGAGAAAATGGTGTTTTGGGTTACATGTTGAATCCCTTTCAAAGCATTTGAGATGGCATGCACTGGACTGCTGACTATTCCGGAAATAGATCATATACATTCAAGGAAGTGGTACATAAATTTCAAATCTTCAAAGGAGCATTATTGTGTAAGTAATATCTTCTCTTGTGGGTGTTTAGATTTTTCATTGTTCTACTTGTATTTTGTTTTTTCTTTTTCTATGCATAAAGAATTGCACCTTCCTTGTGTTTGTTCCGCAAAGTTGCTGAAAAGGACAATTATTTGACACAAAGTGCTTTTGAAACCTCATTTTTATTTGCCATCGTCACCCTCAACTCAACTGACATGTCGAACATTCGTTTTCGTTTTGTTTCTGGTCGTCTCTCTGAAATTGTTTTATTAAATAGCGTTAGGCATACATTTATTGCACAACATCTAAGCACACTATCTGGTATCTTCCCATCTCTGTGTAAACAATGACCTCTTCCACACAAGTTTGCAAGATGTTTCCATGTAATGTACCCAGAATTTTACTGTATAATAACCTATTTATTCTTAAAACGTATTCAGTCTTACTTCCCGGTGTTTGCTAAAAACATTAACAATTGTGTAAAACTGCTGTATTTTAAAATGTTATGGGACATATCTGGGCTCTTTTAAGTAAATAATTCAAAGGAAAATGGATGTCGGACTATCTTTTTATATTAGTTTTTATTATTATTTTAGAGAGCGCAGCAGGTCTTATTTCAGTGGTTCTGAAGCTCATTTCGGGAAACCTGACATTTATCATTGCAGCTCCTGCTTTGGCACACTAACCTCAGCTGGTGCTAGGCTTGGTTACATGATGAATGGAATTAGGTGTGTTAGAATAATACAAAAATGTACAGGGCATGGGGTTGAAAGCTATTGTCTTTATAAACTACAAAAGTCCTCAAAGGAAAAAAAAACTAAACAATGGAAGAACCAAGGGGAGAGAATTCTGCTTCTGGCTGTTCAGGAAATTACTCCAGATGCCAGGTCAGATATGGTTGAAGCTTTATTTTGAATATTTCCTGTTTAATTCTACAAAACTACAAGAGACAACCTTACCTTTGACCAAATCACTGTACAGTGCAGTGTTCAAGGTTAGCAGAGCCAGAGGAGAGAACAGTCTTAAGGAAATATTGAGTCAGTGGTAAAGTATGGGAGTTATACTGCATTTCAGAGATTCATTCCCTGTATGAGAGACACATCCTTGTTCGACCACATGTGGGAACTGCAGGTAGACAAAGCCCTAGGGTCTGGACGTTTTTCCTTTTGCTTAGGGAAGGTACAGCTAGGCCAGACTTCGAGACACTCCAAAAATGACAATTTGATAAAAAATAAAAAAAAAACCTTCCATGTGTGTTAGAATGTTAATGGCCTTTGCTGAGAGAGTGTACCATTTTAAACATTAGCCATTTGCTTGCAAATTTATTAGAATGCTTTCAAAAATACAAATTTAATTTTTTCATTTTATGTAAGCTCAGACCTTTAAAAGGGTCAAGTAAAAAAAAAAAAGAAAAAAAAAGGTGCTGTACAAAGAGAATGACTTGATTAAGGCTCGTTGCCATTCACACATCTCTGCTGCTGTGTCCGGCTGATCCGCACCATCTCCATTTGCTTGGCTTTAATCCAGTTCTCTGTTGAAAGACTTGTCTGCCCATAACTCAAAGAAAGCAATCTGAAACCAGAAGGACCAGTAGTAAAGAAGTATATCAGTATAAAAGTCAACCTGTCTGAAGAATTCAAATCGGACCCGTGTAGTCGTGTAAAGAAACGCACCTTGCAACTACCAGCATCCTATGCAGGTCCTCAGCAGAGACACTCTGAGGGTCGTCCTTACGCATTTCAACAAAGTCCTCCTCTACAGCCTGTAGTGTTGAAGTGAAAGAAAATATCAAACCAGTGTGCTGAATACAAACCTCAGGGAATTATATCTGAACTCCTTGTCTGTTTGATCAGCTTCTCTTTCCTTTCAGGTGCACAATTATAGAATGTGGGCTATTTGTTTCTCTGCAGTAAGTTAGTCCCCTTCACCACATTCAAGACCACCAGCTATGGTGTTATTTGGATTGTGTATCATTCTCTGTCCAGCAGTGAAATAGACATGGTAGTGGCTTTTATACAGATAAACTAGGAGTCCACCTTGAGCAGGTGCTGCAATTTCACTGGTAATCAGTTTCTGGCCACTGGATGTGGCCGTTTGGATATTTTTGGTAGGTGGTCTATTTTAAAACCAGCAGTGACACTTCAAAGGCATTAAAAAACTTCAGCAGCACTGTTGTGTGTAATCCACAATGGGCAGCACACACACCAACATTCCTGTAGCATGTCCGTGTCACTGCAGGGTTGAGAATGCTCCACTGTC
>JBBMFX010000141.1:16559486-16590040 GCA_037832545.1 Rhabdalestes septentrionalis | reverse complement strand
AAGTAGAGTCCAAGCAAGTTTGGCTTCCTTTCAGCATTCTGGATTCCCTTCAACTGGAAGAGACTTTTAATTCTGGTTAGAAGGAATTTGTTACGATATTTATAGAATAGTTTGGAATGTAAATCAGTTATGTTATTTATACTTGTTACCCTAGTAATATTAATTCAGAAAGTGCATGTTTAGTGTCCATATGTTCATCTTTAATGCTTGGCTTGCTGAGCAAATAAACACCAAAATTGAGTCAGCTTTCTTGCTTTTTTTTCTGTGAATACATTCCCAAAATTTCTTTAAACCCACTCAAACTGCATTCAGGTCTTTACTACGTCTTGTGGGTGTTGTTTAGAACAATATTACAGACTGTGAAATTAAGCATTTAACAGAAATGTACAGTTTATAGTCAAATTTTACAGAAGCTGCTTTTATAGCTAATCTCTGTGGGCAGCTGTTTCAGACAATAGACTTCGCATTCACAGACCAACTCAGGAAGGGGAGTGATGATCTAGGCTCAGTTTTGTGAGAGTGGCAATCATAAATCTAATTCAGTATCAGAATCTGATTCAGAATCGGTCCTATTTATAACTGTTTGTGAATGCCAGTTCTGTTGATGCAATGTCTGTCTGGAGCAGTGAACTTTTCTTCAATTCTGTAACTCACAGTCCAACTATGTCCTAAAAAACACTGCTAAGGCCTTAAAGAAGACTGAACAGGATTTTTTACAGGCACAAATTGGATATAGTTACTGACTTCTGGTGTTTATTACTATTAGCCTCATGGCTCCAGTACTGAGCTGAATAAGCTAAAGTTGCATGCCAGTTATGTGGAATAATTGAAATAAATTAGATTTTTCACTGAACCAGTTCTTTAAGGTCATTCAGTTTGTGCAGAAGTCATGTAACCATGGTGGATGCTTTCGTTTATTACTTTATATTTTGGTTTGTTTTATCTGAAGGAAGCCATTAGTAGGGGATGTTTGAGTGATGCATAGCACATTTAGGGATAGGAAGCACTTCTGAGGCAACTAGCTGTCAACTAGGCAACTATTTAGGTCTTTACAGCATTTTTATTCATTCTAAGGCATGTAATAACATTAAATATTACTGGTACGATCTAATTGTGTTCTAGATGTTGGTTAATGTATTGCTGGTCTGCAAATTTTTATGGTGTGAGTGTTAAAATGTTTTTTCCTCCTACCTCTCATATTCAGTGCAGCCAGACCCTGAGAACGTGATCGTGTCTACAGATGGTGGACGCTATGATGTACAGCTATATGATCGCAATCGGACTGCTGTGTACTGGGAGGAGGAACCAGCTGAAGTTCGACGCTGTAGCTGGTTCTATAAAGGAGACACAGACAGCCGCTTCATCCCCTATTCAGAGGAGTTCAGCGACAAACTGGAGGTACTTCAGCTTCACCATTAAGTTGCTTAATTGTAGAGTCTACACTATTGTTTTCTATCATTGCTGCTAATCCCTAGTTAAGCAGGACTTGACCATAACCTTGTTTATTGTTTTAACTTTATTTTACCTTGTTTAATATTTTATTTTATTATTAGGTTGTTACAAATCTATGTATGTATATGTGAGAGACTCTGTGACATGTGTCCAATCTAACAGGTAGAATATAAGAAAGCTGTATCTTCTAATCAGTGGCATCGCAGACTGGAATTTCCTTCAGGGGAAACAATTGTTATGCACAATCCAAAGGTATGCTGTTCGCATCACCAGCACTGTTTTAACACAGCAAGATGATTGCCTTGTTCCTTCATAGGCTGTGAACTAGGGATATATTCTGTTGTATTAATGGCAACCTCACTGGTTCACCCCGCAGGTGATAGTGCAGTTTCAGCCATCAGCCATGCCTGATGAATGGGGCACAACACAGGACGGTCAGACTCGACCCAGGGTGGTGAAGAGGGGTATGGATGATGACCACGATGAAGTCCCTGATGGTGAGTAGGCCAGTGGCTGTGTATGTGACAGCCAGCATGTTTCTTGCTATTTGCTTCATCCAAAGTATTTATTGTTCTTCAGGATTTCTTTGATTTATTATGAAGCTCTCATGCTGGGGTGTGTTTAAATAGAGAATACATATGTCCTAAGCTGGCCTATGTATCATAATACAGAATCTGAATTTGTACTCGGCTCCAGTATTTTTCCTTAGCTTAACAGATATGTAATTGATGCTGTATGAGAGAATAAATGTATGAAGACCTGTTCTCCAGGTGAGATGGCCCAAGTAGACCACCTGGTCTTTATGGTGCACGGCATTGGACCAGTTTGTGATCTGCGATTCAGAAGCATGGTGGAGTGTGGTAAGGTTTGAAAGTTCTTTGACCTCGAAACTGACCAGGCTCAGAAATAAATTAAACATGAATCAGTTTGTTCAAGGCAGGACCAAAGCAGTTTAACAGTTTTAACATTAGAGGAATATGATTGTAATTATAGTCATCATTTTATTGGCCAAAACACAGAGACTTGACTTGTAGTCAGTTAGTATGAGATCATTACTTGTCACTTATTACTGGATCTCTTGTAAAGTTTGTAAAGTTTTGTGGGACTCTATCAGCATGTCTCATAAATCTGTATTTGTGTGTGTTCTTGTATGTTAACAGTGGATGACTTCCGCACTGTATCTCTCAAGCTGCTGCAGAGTCATTATAAGAAGGCACAGGATGACCGTGTCATTAGTCGTGTGGAGTTTCTGCCTGTGCACTGGCACACAGCCTTGCATGGAGACGCAACTGGAGTGGACAGGTATGAGAACTGCCCTTAAATACTTTAAACGTTGCATTCAAAGTTGTTATTTGTTGCACCATTACAAACTAAAGCAGTAGATTTATATGTATAATAATACTGACTCCTTTACTGTAAAGGTGCTGACTGACTGAAAAACTGTCCTAAAAATGAAGACAAATATTATTTTGTGTCGTAGCTATCTGAACCATTTTTGCATTTTTCTCTTTTCAGGCGGATAAAAAAGATCACCTTGCCCAGCACAGGTCGACTCAGACATTTTACCAACGAAACCCTCTTAGATGTGCTGTTCTATAACAGCCCAACCTATTGCCAGACCATCATGGATACCGTGGCTTTTGAGATTAACCGGCTTCATGCGCTGTTCATGCAGAGAAACCCTGACTTTAAAGGTGCCGTGTCCGTGGCTGGACACAGCTTAGGTAGGAATGTTTTTCTATGTGTGAGCAACTAAGAACCCCGTAAAGTAGTGGTCCCCAACCTTTATATCACTGCGGACAAGTCAATGCTTCCTCGTAACATTGCGCCTACAACATAGTCTTTGTTTCAACAGCTGAAATAAATTTGTCAGCTTGAACCGTCTCATCTCCTCTCCCCTCTCCTTCCCCCTCCTCTGTTGGCGACCAAAATAAGATACACATACACTACAAAAATTAAAATAAAGTCTATGAAAAATTTAACTCACCATATCGATACGTCAATGGAATCCCTGAGCTAGTAACAGAGAGAATCTGGTCATTTTTCAAAATAAATGATTTTGCACATAAAAGATTGTTCAGATTCTGATAATAAATACAACGGAAATAATTAATTATTTCTTGGGCGGCCATGGTACCAATTGATCCACAGACTGGTACCGGTCCACAGCCCAGGGGTTTGGGACCACTGCCGTAAAGGACTTAGGATCTCAAGTCCTTTTTAGTGTGGCATTGGGTTTTTTTGGTAAATATCTGTGGTGTCTTGTAACAAATGTTATTAAAATTATAGTTGGATTATTCTCTGGTTTTTTTACATTGTTGGTTTCTGTGCTTGCAGGCTCTTTGATTCTTTTTGATTTGCTCTCTAATCAAAAGAACGGTTCTCCATCTTCTGACATTACTCCGAATGGAAAGGCTCAACCTGAATTGAAAGAGGTAGCATTCAGACTGAAATTTAAAACGTTTCTTATGCAACACCTGGAGTGAGTGCCCTGTGAGGTTAATTTGAAGATAAGAAGGAGAAAGATATTGTTGTTGACCATATTTGTTGGGCAAAATGAACATATGTAACATATAAAGCTTTTTGCTTTGGTTAAATTTAAATTCTAAAATTGCATTAGACAGGTTGCACTTTGGGACCCTCAGCTAAAGGTTGCCTGTGTTCATTGGTGCTATATTTTGTTATTTTCCTGGACCACCTGAATTAAATGAATGCTTTGTGATGTGCTATAGGTAAGTCCTCCTGTCTCCCAGGTCATTGAGGCCTTCAGCCCAGCTCCAGCAGAAGATGTTAATGAGGAGGAGACTGCTGACTTGTCGTCTGTTCTGGAGCCCCTCGGCCTGTTGGAGTACCTCAGCACTTTTGAACAGGAGAAGATTGATGTTGAGTCTCTGGTAAGAGCAAGTTTGAATTTTCACACGTACATTTCTGCATTTCATACCCATACAATTACTGTATCTTTTTATGCCTCTCTGCAGCTCATGTGCACAGTGGACGATTTGAAGGAAATGGGCATTCCTTTGGGGCCACGCAAGAAGCTTGCCAAGTTTGTTAAAGAGAAGGCAGCACAGCAGGTATACAAACTGTTTTCTGTAATGTGCCTGGTGTTGAATCAGCCCACAAAAATTATACAGGAATATTGATTGTTTCTTTCCTCAATTTCAGGCGGCGAAACAGGCTGCACCAGAGAAAGCTGTGGTCAGAGAGGGAATTAAAGATGTCTCAGTTTCTCAACAAGCTGAATCAGTCACAAGTGTTGCTGGCATCAAGGTTCCAGTGGGCAGGACCATGTCCTCCATTCATGTGGATTATAACTGCTTTGAAATTGGCACTGGACAGGTAAATGTTCCAAAACAATAAGTTACAGCTTTAACTGCTGTTCATCCCCGTGTATTTATTGCCCTATGGACATTCTTGTTCTGAGCATTTATTTTGAAAGATTTTGAAATATAATGACTATTTAGTGACCACAGAAATGTTAATAGGCCAATTAAAGCAGAATGAAGTCTTTTTTGTTGGTATTAAATGTTTTTGTTTCCCTCACTGAACATGTGCTCTTGCAGGTGTCTGTGGTTTATCACGGTCTGGATTTTGAGCCTGTAAATTTCTTCGCTCTTGGCTCTCCGATTGGCATGTTCCTGACTGTGCGAGGTGTGGAGAAGATTGAGGAGAACTACCGCCTACCCACCTGCAAGGGATTTTTTAACATTTACCATCCGGTATGTTACAACATTTCAACATATTTTCACTAAACCAAGCAAGTTTGTGCATGCAGTTTTATAGTCAAGTGTGAAACAAATCTATCTGCTGTGCCTTGAATGTGTTTGTTATTGATCCCTGAATGTTGTGGCCACTCAACCCAAGGTCTACATCCAATTACTAATATTAGTTTTGCTTCAGATAATTTCATGAAAACTAGGTTTGTTCCATTAATAGAAATCAAAACACTGCTGATATCTCAGTGTTTTCTTTGGTGCTTCTCTCAGCTGGATCCAGTGGCATACAGAATTGAGCCTATGATCCTACCGGATATAGAGCTGGAGCCTGTTTTGATTCCACATCATAAGGGGAGGAAGAGGCTTCATCTTGGTATGTATGGAAAATGTGTTTTGTGTTTGTTATTGCAGTACAGCATCTGTGAAATTATTTGTTTTTAATTCTTCATGAATTGAGCTAAGACAAAATGTACTGTCCTCTTTTACCTTCATGCAATTAAAATGGCCCGTTTCAAGTCTGTAGTCTGAAAGCAGGGTGGTAGGCCCTCCTTTTGTAAACGGCAGGGCTGGGCATGATTCATTTAGAAATCACCCTTCCTGTTGTAGGCAGTTCACTGGTCTAGCTGCCACTTTGTGGTTAAAAGTCTGATTCCTCATGCTTCTCTAATTGAACTAGAACTGTACTGTAATTTAAACTTTGTAATTGTGTTGTGCTATGTTTCATTAGGTTATCTGTAGGAGATCTAATTTAAACATTCCAGAAGTTGCTACTGTATAAATGTTTAAATCTCAAGAACATACCAACTAGCATTAATTAATGTGTTTAGAATTAAAGGAGAGTCTCTCCAGGATGGGGTCCGATCTGAAGCAAGGTTTCATCAGTTCATTGAAGACTGCCTGGCAGACACTGAATGACTTTGCTCGTGCTCACACCTCCTCTATTCAACTGCATGAACAGCTGGCCATGGTGGCCAGTCAGATCAAAGAGGAAGAGGAGAAGCAAAAGGGTGAAGGTGAGTGGAAATAATATGGAATTTATTTGTTTATTTTTTTAATTCTCTGATTTATCCGAACAGTACATTTTAAATGTTTTCAGTCAGACTGGACAAAATAATTCGTGTGTCTGTGTGTACAGTTGCCAATAAGGTAGAAATGGACACATCTGAACTCCTGAAAGAGGAGGAGACTCAGGTGAAAGTGGGCATGCTGAACGGAGGGAATCGCATCGATTATGTCTTGCAAGAGAAGCCCATTGAGAGCTTCAATGAATACCTTTTCGCTCTCCAGAGCCATCTGTGTTACTGGTATGTACAATTTCTTAGTGCAGATTGTACTTATTTCTATGAGGAAATGCTTCTACTGTAGAGATTCCTTCTACTGATGTTTTTTTTCCTTTCTCAGGGAATCTGAGGATACAGCTTTGCTCATTCTTAAAGAGATTTATAAGAGTATGAACATACGCCCAGAACAGACAGTGCACTGACATGACGGATCTCCAAAAAATCAAAGCATATTCGTAAAAATTTCAGCTGATTTCCATAACTCCAGATGAGCCTGCCCTCAGTTTTTTTTCTATTCTTGTAGTTTCTTGTATAAATATAAATACATAAGTATTATTCAATATGTCTTAAATTAAGAAATAAAAAATGAACTAGTGGATTTAAATGCCACCTTACATCTGCATTTTATAGCACTGTGAAAGTTTGAGTGCAGTTGAATCAGATTTCATGAACCCAAACTTTACCGCTTTGTTGAAGAACATCAAAAGCATTCTGTCCTTTGTAGTCGAGTAACACCAAGTCATAATAAACTGATTTAGGACCATCTGTTTTCTTGTCATGAGAAAGCTAGTCTGAGCTCCTGAACTTTCTTCATAATAGTAGTCAACTCTAATATAGAGGGACTTATACAAGAAAAAGGTGTCTTTCTTGAATCCAATGGAATGTTATAAATGCTGTACTGTGAAAAATCTGTAATGTTTATTGAGGGAAATGATGGTAAACTGAAATCATCACCACACTGGAAAAAAGTACCTGTTCATTTATTTTTTTTAATGAAATGAATGACTGACCATTGTAACATGCAGTTCCATTTAAGGCTCAATAGCCCCGTCATATTAACAGTATGAAGCTAAGGACTTACCCTTGGTGGAAATGAAATGATTTGAGAATCAGCAGGTTGAAGACCTCTAACCAGCATTGAGGAACTGAGGATTCAGACATCAGCATTTGAAATATCTAAAGCTGAAACTGAACCAAATGACAGTGAATGATGTCATTAAACACAGTGCAAAGGCTGATACTGACACTTGCTGAATTGTCATTGGTCATGCTCAGATAAAGAAGTTGAGGGAAGTTCAGTATGAAAAACTCATCACTCATTTAATAACATTCCTTATTTGTTCACACCCACTTGGAAATGATTGTCTCTGTAAGGTGCAACAACATTTACAAACTGTGGACCCTTTATCGCAGCGCAAGGAGAAAAAAAAAATAGAAAAATGTTACAGTATGGCTCTATTAATAATACAAAAAATGATCACTGCCTGTTTTAGGCCATGAAGAGTGGTTGACTGCGAAAGCACCAAGTGAAATGGTCTTTTTACACCCATCAGCACTTACATTAACAGAGAAGTAAACTGACCTGCCAACAGACTTCTGAAGAGAAGTCTACAGCTTCAAAAGTTCATATAAAACACTTCAACAAGTGAACGTTTTTTTTTTTTTTTTTTTTTAATCCATGGTTTATTTTAGGTTTAACTTTTGCATTAGTTCTGATGACGTTTTGATCTAATGTTACCTGGATGAATCTCAGCTGGCTAACCTTTGCACGACAGCAGTCCACCAACACAGTGTGCTTTGTTTCAGTAGGTTCAGCAACCTGCTCAATCTTCCGCCTTGCTTTGAGTTTTGTAGGCCTGTTTGCGAAGATGGTTTTCGATTTCCTCTCGAAACACCAACATGCCCAAGTGGGAGTGTGAGGCCTCGTTCATGGCCTTGGACTGAATGCACATGCGATACTGTTCCGGAGTCAGTTCGTCTGCACACAGCTTCTCATGCCACAGGTGGAAGAGTCCTGCGACAGGAGTGCGCATCACTATCAGGTCACTCCGCAGGTACTTCCTGTACAAGTGGACGTCCTCCACTCCCCAGCCTTTCACCTCAAGATCAAATCCTCCTTAAAAGTTTAACACACAAAGATATCATTTTTAGTCTTTAACGTTTTTAAAGAATATACTCTTTAGTTTCCAATTCCATGACAATACAACTCACCAATGGTGAGGAAGTCAGAGCGATACTGACAAGTCATTCCAAATCCAAAGTCCCTCCAAAATCCAGCATCTTTTTTATGAATCTATAAACAACAGTATTAATAACTTTAGGAACGTGTATTCTAAATTTTTTTTTTGCTCAAAGTTGTAGCACACAACATATCGTATTTGATTATACACTAATATGGTTACGTACCAGCTGCTGTTCAATGGGTGGAGTTAATTCAAGATTTCCATATACTATGGCAGGATTGTACAGACTAAAAACTACTGGGTAGAAAACTCGTTTGCCTTTGATCGAAAGACATGATTAAAAAAAAGAAGACAAAGAATTTCTGGTTACTGAAAGTTTGTTATAAAAACACAAGGTTCCTATACATGTACACAAACAAGGTAAATACAAGTATAAAACTTCGAATGGACCTACTTACCTGGGGATGTATTGAGTCGGCAGGTACTGAGGAATTCAAGTGTGAAGTAAATATCTACATCACAGAAGAACATCAGCACATCACTGCTTCTCTTCCAAGCATGAGCACCAATGTCCAGCCCTCTTCCACGGGAGAACTCCTCGTCCACAGGGATAACAGTGAAATTGGTGAAGTTCTCCTCGCTTAGAATGATATAAGCTGCAGTTATTTACAGAATTGCAATGGACATCAAAGACAAGTTTTACATGGCCCTCCAAAGCAATTAAATTCGGGTAAGGCTGGTGTCCAGCTCAGCTGTGATTTCCCTCTTCAAACAGAGTTTCAATTATTGAAGACCTGTGCGGCCGAGCTAGCTGAACCTCTCGAGTGGCTCTTCAACACCAGTTTACGACTAGGCAAGGTCCCAGTGAAATGGAAATCATCCTGTCTTGTACCAGTAGCGCGACCGACTGAGATAAACGACAGCTGCCTATACAGCTATTGTGGCATGTATCACGAGTGGTCAGGAGCAGGAATACAGGGACCTTCAGGAGGCCTTCAGGAACTGGTGCTGTAGGAGCTTTCTCCAGCTTAACATCGCCAAAACTAAGGAAATGGTAGTGGATTTTAGAAGATCTAGGCCACCCCATCTGCCAGTTTCCATACAGGGGCAGGACATTGAGGTGGTGCCCTCCTACATATATCTGGGGGTCATATTGGATGACAAGCTGGACTGGTCCCTAAACACAGATTCTCTTTACAAGAAGGGGCAGATCCGCCTCTTCTTTCTGCGGAAGCTGAGGTCCTTTGATGTGTGTGATGAGATGCTGCACATGTGTTATCACTCAATGGTTGCCAGTGGCCTTTTTTATGCTGCTGTATGTTGGGGGTGCAGCCTGACAGATAAACACCAAGAGGCTGGATATGCTGGTGAAAAAAGCCAGCTTAGTGCTGGGCAGAAGTATGGACTCAACTAAAACAATGGTAGAAAGGCCACATTGAACAGATTAAAAGCTATAATGGACAGGAGTCGATACCCTCTCCACAGCCTCCTGGTTAGGCAGAGGAGCTGCAGTGGTAGACGGGTCCTCTCACTCTGCTGCAGAACTGAGCAGCTCAGGAGGTCCTTTGTCCCTACTGACTTTTTAATATTGCTGTCTGACCTCATCTTCCTATTATTACCCACCCACCTCATCATCCTATTATTACCCCCCCTGTTTATCTGTTATCTTTTATAATGAAATGGATTGTGTTCTATTTAACATGTATTTATCTCTATTTTAATATGCTATTTATTTTTATTTATTTTGTTTATTAGTATTTACTATTTTATTTATATTAGACGAGCTACTGGATATTCTGAATTTCCCCTTGGGGATAAACAAAGTTTCTATCTATCTATCTAGTTTCCTCGGTTAATTGCAAGGTGCAATGTTTAAGTAGAGGAATTATCAAACTGTGCTGGACACTGACCCTCCAAGAACTGAACACCCAGCGCTAGAGCTGAATGTTTTATAAACAAAACTTAACACATTATCAACCTACAAGTTAAAACTAAAACTTCTATATTGAAACCTTTCGAAAGACACCAACCTTGACATTTTTCGTAAAGATGACTTCACTTCCTGTAGACCTTCTTCCCCAAAATAGACAACCGTGAGATGCACTCGCTTGTCCTGCTGTATACAAACTTCCCTATAAAAACAAAGCACTCACATCAGACAGATCTGAAGAACGAAGCATGCTGGTTGGGTTTTCAGTCTAAAACAACTGGATAGGAATCGGCACATCAAAAACAAAAAACCCCACTAATATAGAAAAGACTTTCACATCTGGACCAGTGTAACTCGTGTTCTCTGTATTTTGTAATTGCAATGCGTACCTGAAGTTGTGTAGAAACTGAACAAAAGCTTCAGTTCTGCCTGACAGAGGCACTATAATGTTAATGATTGTGCTGACTGTGTCTACAGATGTGCTCCTGACTTTCATCAGGGGACCAAAGGGACGGAAGAGGGTGATGTGACGGAATTCGTTGGAATTCTCTTTTGCAAAGTACAGTTCATACAATGTGCCTTTATCCCGTTCGGTCCTGTAAAGCCCTGGAAAGCACAAACAAAACAGCTGGAGTTACAGTATGTCTTCCAAAAGGCATTACTCAAATGGAAATATCCTGCTCAAATCACAACTGATCAGATCTTACCCTCAACAAAATGGCTCTCTGTGAAGGTCTGTCTCTGCATAGGCATATCATCCTCCTGTCCATCCTCCTCATCAGGGTTGTTTATAACATCCAGGCCCGCTTCAATCACCTCTACCAGCTCGTCTCGCCGATCCTTGCGTACAGGCTTTTCCTCGGGATGCCGAGTTAGGCCCATCTCCAGCTGGTAAACCTTCGTGGTGGTGAAGCTCTCGAAGGGCACTAAGGCGTACTCACTGGGTAGCCGTGCCCCGGTGCTCACTTCTGCCTTATCGATCTGTGAATGCAAGAATTCTAGGAGGTCGCCAGGTTCCTGATCTTTGCCATCAACCAGGCCCTGTGGTCCAGGACTCTCTTTCTTTTCCTGCAGGGTCTTCAGCTTGTCGTTCATCTCCTGCAGCTCCTGCTTGAGCTGTGCGATTTGCCTCTTGAGGCTGGCGGCTCGGCTGAGGTGCCGCTCTTCCTGCTCCTGCAGCAGAGCCTGGTAATACTCCTTCCCGTAAGGCTCTCCTCCAAGACCAGGCAGCACATGGTGTACGTCTGCAGGAGGGGTGCACTCCAGCAGGTAGGCAAAGAACAGCAGCACAAATAACAAGAAAACACCCAGGAGGAGCCAGCGCACCCGGCCCTGCAGGGGCATCCCTCGCCTGGGCATAGCTGAGAGACTCTGCTGTGAATCAACCACGCCTCCTCATTTTCGCTCTGGCAAAACCTCACTTTGGGGACACATGGAATATCTCCATTACACATTCATGTGGACTTTTTCGTCTGTTATAAGATTTCCACGTAAAAAGGGAAACAGAGAGTCTGGAGTGCAGGAAGGTCACACATCTCTGGCAGTCATGCTGCATTCCTAGGACAGTCCAGTGTTATTCACATTCCTCAGTGTGCAGATATACTGACTGTCCAGATCACTCATTTCGACCTTGGTCCTTTTTAAGATGGTTGCACCACCTGTAAAACATTTTACATACATATATAATTCAACATTCACATTGCTTTCCCCCAAAATTGTCCTTCTTAGAGAGAATAATCACAGGTCCCAATAATAGAGTAAAGTTAGATAAAACCTGCCTGTAGTTATTTATTATAAACTTTACAAGTAGGTATTTCATTGTAGTGACAACATATCAGAAGATGATAAAGAAGTGCTGCAACATGCTGGGTTTTCTCAGGTTTTTCATGATTACAAATACAAATAACGTTTATAAAATAATTCGCATTGCAAATTCTGACAGCGGACACGGCGACAATTTAACATCGAAATGTCCTTAAATGACTTCAAAGACATAAATATTAGACAAAAAACACAGAGGATGTTCCAACGGAGCGAGAAATTCTCGCAAAATAAGTTATTTTTTCTATAAACCCTAATGCAATAAGCGTGCAGTTTGCTTACCTCGGTAGCTGTGATGATGTTTACAGTCATAAAAGGGGAGGATAAGTGTTATTTTCTGCAAAACAAATGTGGGAACTGAACGCCACGGGGCACGAAACACGGAACAGCAGAATGAAACGGGGCCTTTTCCTATCGGGTTCTTCTGCAGGACTGTTTCAAAATAAAAGCACGCTTTATCTTAAATTACCTTATTTATCTAGACCAACATCTATCCATGCAATCATGGATTTACAAAGCCATGTGCACTAACACTACATTCAGACAAGTTATCGGGACGCCTGATCATTACACCTACAGAGACTTTAATAACATTACATTAAATACAGAGATATTAATATGAAGCTGAACAGTTTCTACTCTTTTTGGAAGGTTTTTCTCAAGATTTTGGCACTTCAGTCTGAATTGGTGCTCACAGAAAAAAGTTCTTTCGCTCCAAACGCATCCAGCCATCTCTTTATGGAGCTTATTTTATGCACTGGGGTACAGTCATGCTGAAACAGAAAGGGTGCTTCCCCAAACTGTGTCCGCAAAGTATGGTTTTGTCCAGAATATCTTGGTATTCTGAGGCAATAAGATTGATCTTCTCTGGAATAAAGGGGCCTGACCCAAAAGCTGTGTATTCCAATACCTTTGTCCATATAGTGTCTATTATACCAACATGTATTGTTAAGCCTAAAATTACTTTTGAAGTCTATTTTTGCATTACATCTCAACTTGTGATTAATTATTTAGAAAACACAACGTAGTCACATGACTAATTACATATCACATTACATTGATTCAGTGTCCATGAATGTATGCAAGTGCATCTGTCCCAAATTTTTTGGAGTGTGTTGCTGGTATCAGTTTCTAAATGTGTTTATGTTTACTGAAACTCTGTTCTTTAGCCATTAAAAGAATTTGCCTCTTAAATAAAAAGACCAAATTACAGATTTTCATTGTATCGTGTCTTCAGAAAGTCTCCCAGCTTTTTTGGAGTTTGATGCGGATTTGATCATTTTTGCCTGAGTGAAAGGGGCAGCTGGTGACCTAGGGGTTAGGGAGTTCTCCTCTGATCAGAAGGTTGAGGGTCCCCACACACTGCTTCCCATGCGCGGTGCTCCTGGCTGCCTGTTGCTTCTCTTGGGTGAACTAAATACAGATAATATTATACTGTTCACACAGTGGCGTGTTCACGTCTGACAGAATGGCCACTGCACTTTCTTCCTTTTCAGATCCGCTCAACCTTTTCATTTTCAGAGATTTTAATTTTAGCCTCCAACCTGAGGTGATCGTTGAGGTTTGGACAAAATAACTTGCTGTAATAATTCGACACATTAATAAAAATTAAAAGTTACGTGTATGATTTCCTTTTTGGTTTATTGTTTTTGTTATCGAAGTACAGTTTCACAGGGTCTGTAGCTTATTATGATAAACAATGTAAAACTGGAGTTATGTGACCATTCGAAAGTGCAGAACAACAACAAATCACATTCATCACAAAATTGTCAACATTTTCATTTTTTGGAAATTAGATTACAAAATGTAATACGCTTACATTTTTTTTTTTTTACAAATTAGCTTACAAAACATTTAAAGCGCCTTATGTATTTCTTGGTATTGCACAAAATAGGTTAAAATATGAGATTTTGAGAATGAAACAATATTTGAAAAATGTTTCAAGATTTATTTAAAAATTAGTGCATATAAATATTAGATCTTAGATATAAAGATCTTAGATATAAATACTGGAACTAAGCATTGGGCTGGTTAGCATTGTACTCATGTAATGAAAGAAGCAATAACCAAACGTCTTCTAACAGTTTTATTGATTGTAAATTAATAATGTTATAACAACATAACAAGGATTCACACTCATCTGCATTGTTATGACTGTCGCACAAAGAATGTCTTTACAAGGAATGAAACATAGCCCACCATGAGACATTAAACTCAATATAGCCAAAGGTCGAATTCAGTCTAATATCCCAGAGGTACCACAGAAATACTCGATACTTTTTGTGACGGATTTCAGTGACATACTTCTTTTGACAAAAAGTACATGTTTCTATCACACTGAAGAAACATTTTCACTTCTCTACATGACATATGCATCCATTCTTTGTACAGTCACTAGCAAAAAAAAAATCTATAAGAGGTGATGGTAAAGGAGCTCCCTTTAATTTCCGGGCTGGAATCAAGATCTTCCGTCTTGCATTTATAACTGGAGGCTATAATAGAAGCGGCACAGGCACTTGAAAGACATTGAACATGGACGTTAAACTGTGTACACAGTCATGCAATGATACAACATGGCCATCAGGGCCTTGAGGTAATGATTAACATACCTACGAGCTGCAAGTAACGTTTTGAGTAATTCCAGCCAATTTGCAGTCCATTGCCTCTATCCACACAGAATGCTCGTGCAACAGAAATGAAAGGGAATCAACTTTAGCATCGTAGAACGTATGTACAGTTTATTATACATTTACATATCTTCCCTTCTTTCCACCAGTCATTCCAGTCATTTCCACCACTTAATATCAAGGTCTGCATTTTTAACTATCAAGCTTGTCCATAATTTTTGCGGGAGAAGGCAAAGCCATCCAGTTTGCATAAACACTATCATTGGCATATCTTGTAAAGACTGGGTTAGTGGCATCAAGTCTGTTGAGCTGTACCGGGCTCTTCTCAGGCCAGTTCGGGTATGACATGCCTAGAAACGAGAACATATCATTTTTTCTGCACTGAGGGAAAAAAAAGGTGTAGAGTGCAGACAGTAAGGCTCTCAAAAGAAACTCTGCTTGTAGTTTGTTTTGAATGTACATATCAAGGGTTTAATTGGAGATTGCCTGGTATAATGAGATTGCCTGGTATAATTCGTAAAGAAATTCGAGATGTCTTTGGTCCCAATGTTCACTTTTTACATTCATGTCAGTAACCCAGTGTGATGGCCTTATCTTTCTTTATGTGACATTTGTTAATGTATTTCTTTTCATACAATAGCATGAACAGCAATGGGGGTTGTCTCGTATTAAATTTCCACATTTCTAGACTGATTGAACCTCCAAAACTGTACAAAACCGTCTCACTGATATCCATATTATTGCTGAATACACTAAAGGAATAACAACTAGGTGTTTGCACAATTACTGGGATCTCGTAAACTAGGTAAGCTTTGCATATTCTTGTATAATGGAAGAGTTTAGTTCAAAAGCCTTACTGCTTCTCCATTCAGCATTTTGAGTCCATCTATACAAACAATTAAACTCTGTAATATGTAAAAGATATTACAGAGAATGTCAGTATGCAATTTCATACATAGAACAAGAGTGATTTAGATGGGACCTGTTTCAAATGTAAACCTAAACAAAACTATAAATACAATTGTAAAAATAGTCATACAAAACAAGCATCTCGGGAGGGGTTCTCTCCAGCGAGCAAAAACATCTGAAATTATACAAAGCTTGAGTTGTACCTAATGCTATTCAGTATGCAAGCTGAAAAAAGGTCTTTGAAAAAGTCACTAAGTTTAAACCGAGTTGTCCATGTACATCGGAAGCAGGTCCAAAATCAGAAATCATTCACTCCAAATGCTACAAGATTAATCTTAAAATCTCGGGCAGTTTTCAGGGATCTCTGACTATCATGCCGTTAGCACAGTCACAGCACCCTCCCTATGGAAGCTATTCAAAGACAACAGATTTTTTTTTGTCTTAGAATCGAGTAAATGCATGGGAAATTCTACCATAGAGCTTGTTTTCAATCCAAGTGGAGGGGAGGGTTCGAGGGAGAGGGGCGTTATTACAGTCCACTAGAGGAGTGTCCTCTTCAGAGAGTGCGTCGTCATATAGCAAGGCATCTGCAGGCGTAGAGGCTGCCAGATCCAAATAGTCCTTTCAAGAGAGAATAGGACAGTTATGGCTTTAAGATGGAAATATAGTGTAAGGAATGGCTTTAAATACCGATATAGTCAAGTTTACAAAAGCACTAACAAACCACAGTTTTGGAGTAGCGAACTATATTATACAGCTCATGTGTGTGATGTTTTTAATAAAAGCAAAAACAGATTCAGGGAAATGTTAATGCTTCTGTATGTCACCAAACATCACATGCTTACCTTGATGCATCTGTATCATTATTGTAAAATATAAATGAATGAAGGTAGAACAAAAATGAAAAAATGAAAGACAATGCTTTTAAAACGAAACAAGAAATGTGAGAGGCTAGTAAACCTTGGAGTGTACGCAGGGCTGAACAGACCCAAACCTGGGTAGTAATTACAAAGCTGAACATATTTCTTGGGGTGGTTTGTGCACTCGCCCTAGTACTTTCATATATAATGCATGTCAGCGGTTAGCAAGTACAAGTGCCTCGGGCATGACAAGACTGAGGCCCAGGTGTGCTTTACTTTTATGTATGTGTGTCTAGGAGTGTGTTGTGACAGTGCATTAATCATTTCTTGTCTACACTGATCAGCCATAAAACCACTGACAGGTGAAGTGAATTGATAATGTTGTTCCAGTGGTACCTGTCAAAAGTGGGATGTATTAGGCAGCTAGTGAACAGTTGGTTTGAGAAGTTGATGTGCTGGACTCAAGACAAATGGGCAAGAATAAGGATCTGAGGAACTATAGCAAAGCCTAAGTTGTGATGGCTTGATGTTCTGGGTCACCCCCCAATGACAGGTGTTTTCCTGTACCCACCAAAAATGGTCCAGGGAAGGGCTACCGGTGAACCAGACAGTAAGGCTCTCAAAAGAAACTGTGCTTGTGAATGTACATATCAAGGGTTTCATTGTCTGGTAATATTTTTGAACAGAAATTAGAGATGTCTTTCATCCCAATGTTCACTTTTTATGTTCATGTCAGTGACCCAGTGTGATGGCATTATCTGTGTGATGGCATTACCCAGTGTGATGGCATTATCTGTGTGACATTTGCTGATATATTTAATATATTTAAGTTGTGATGGCTTGATGTTGGTCACCCTCTAACGACTGGTCTTTTCTTATACCTACCAAAATTGGTTCAGGTAAGGGCAACTGGTGAACCTGTCCTAAGACTCACTAGCCTGCCTGGTTCTACCAAACGAGAGCTACTGTTGCACAAATTGCTGAATAGTTTCCTGCTGGCTCTAATAGAAAGGTGTCTGAACACACAGTGCATCATGGCTTTGTGCAAAGATAGTGAAAGATATCACAGCACACCTTCAGAGACCTTATGCAGCCCATGCCTCAACAGGTCAGAACTGTTTTTGTGGCACGAGTGGGACATACACAATATTAGGATGGTTTAAACGTCATGGCTGATGGAATTGTTTAAGTGTCAGATGGACATTTCTCTTCATTCTTACTCTGCTTTTCACCATCATCTTCTCCAGCTCTTTACTGATCTCTGAGAAGGTGGGCCTCTTGTCTGGCTCTTGCTTCCAGCAGCGAAGCATCAGATTATACCTGTTTCATGGAAACACGAAACAATAACATGGCATTATACACTCTCTTAATCATTTACTGTTTTAAAATGCTCACAGATTCACAGCAAGTTGGAGATTTTTGGTTTATGAAAACTAGCTATGAACTAAGTTTATGAACTGTAATGATATTACATATCGCTTTAACAATAATAGTAGAATAACATAATGGTAATAGTTCCTGGGTTTACAATTTGCTAGTGTTTTCTTTACTAGGATGTAATGTGTAAAACACACATTTCTTCAGTGCAGTTCTCTGGTTTCTCCATCCTGTATCCTGTCTTGAGGAGGTTGAAGAGCCGCTCAGGGGCAATGCCTGGATATGGGTTTCCACCCAGGGTCACAATTTCCCATAACAGCACACCAAAAGACCAGCTAAAAGAGAAAGCATGATGAAAGACAGAATGTTTGTGTGTGTGGGAGAGAAAGAGAAAGAGAGAGCAAGAGAGAGAGAGAGAGAGAGAGAGAGAGAAATTGGTTTTAATTTTTTGATATTTGTTCACTACAGGCAGCTCATAGCTTTATGTGAGCCAGCTTCACACTGGGTACTTACACATCACTTTGTGTGGTGTATATGTGGTCGAACAAGGACTCGATGGCCATCCATTTGACAGGAATACGACCCTAAAGATGGAAAACAATACATAGCACAAATATTATTACAGCAGTCATTCTTTGTCCATTTAGTGGACATGGCAGCCAGCACTAAAGAGTGCGTTGCCAGTAAAACACACAATAAATCCTAATACACATAGATGGTAAAATGTATTATAATTATTATTAATAAAGTTGATATACGGAATAGAAGAACAGAGAGGTCTGGCTCCTGATTTCTCAGTGCATTCATGCATTGCAGCAGTTTCACCAGCAGCTGATGTAATGGATGTGACTTTTCTTATGACCCTAGATAAGTGAGATCTCACAAGGGGGATCTAAAACTGACTTAACTTCATCTTTTAGCTTTGGAGTTCTACAGAAAGAGAGTTCATCACTGCAATACCTTGCTCCTCTTCACATAAGAATCTTCCTCATAAACATCCCGAGACAAGCCAAAGTCTGATATCTTCATTTTCCTCCCCTCTGCTACCAGAACATTCCTTGCGGCAAGATCCCTATGAACAAGCTGTAAGTAAAACAACAGGTTACTGTAACGTAGAAGTAATGTGACGTTACTTTAATATTTGAATTCATAAAGCAGGACAGACATCCAGAATATACACGAAAATCACCTCAAAGCCATTTCATATATCATTTACATGGCTCTAACAATAGTGAAATGGAACTGAATTTTTTATTATTATAAAGGAGTAAAACATAATGCAAGAAAATTTTACTTATCACACGATAGGCCACAAGTTTGATAGTTACTAACCCAGCCTTTCTTTAACACCCAAAGGCTAGTATCAGGTCTGTTGTTAATTAAAAAATGGTCAATGTAAGGAACGAATACAAATTGTGAAAGCTTTCCCCATGTTACACATTGGAGTAAGAGTATATAACTCCAATGAAATATTCCTGTGGTTAAACAAGATAATAATGCTGCAATGTGTGATGTACTGGTAAAGTATTCTAAAGTTTTTAAGATAAGATAAGATAAAAATGTATTGGTCCCACAAGTGGGAAATTTGTTTGGTACGTCAGAAAGTTACAGTCCACAAGATTTAATAGCAGCAAATTTGAAAAACAAAACAAAACAGTAGAATAGTCAGTGGAATGGGTTAAAAGCCCTGCATAATCTTGGTCTATAGCAACTAAGCAGTATACCTTCATTTCAGCCAGGTACTGCATTCCTCTGGAGATCTGCCATGCGAAGGAAATCAGGTCTCCCATGGTCAGAGCTCTCTCGTCTGGATTCTCCAGGTAGCTGGAATTACGGTTGGCATCGCTGCCCATGTAGCTGGGGCCCACTTTTCGGCTCTCCCTCAGGAAGTTTCTCAGTGATCCATATTTGGCATATTCAACAATCAGATAGAGTGGTCCTGGGTACATCATAAGAACAAGAGAATGCTTGTGAAAAACAACTCAAAATACAAATAATACGTGAACCACAATTTCGGGAATGAATATGTAAAAAAATGTTGTACATCATCACAACCAGATTTGATATTCAAAACAGACTCTCACCATCTTGACTACAAGCCCCATACATTTTTATTACATGTGGGTGATTGACCTGCTTGAGCAAGGTGAATTCTGACAGCAGGTCTCGAAGTTCACTGTGAGACGCATTTTCTGTTGGAAAAACAGACAATAAAGGATTCATGAGACATACCTGACATTACATTTTTATTGTATATCATTTCCACCTTCAGGTACTGCAGGTCTGATTGTGTTTTTTGGTGGCCTGTTGTCAACGGTAAGTCAACACTGATATGTTTTACCTTACAGATTCATCTCCTTGGTAATATTATCATACCATTTAAAAGACAAAATTCAGTTTTCCATGTAAACTTCCACCACAACTGTAGTGACTTTGCCTCGACTCAAAAACATCTCCTGATTTTTGATTACATCACTGTAAGTGGTTGTGGGAAGTAACATTAACCAACAATATCATATTTCCCGTCCCTCTCCCACCAGCCCCACCCACCCAAAAGAAATGTTTAGATAGCTCAAAGATGGAAGGGAGGAAAGGAACATGTTGTATGATTCCCTATTCATGCTGACTTTTGGGCTCACTTGTTTTTCTTTAATTGGTCTAATGGTTTTCTTACCTTTCAACATTTTTACCGCTACTGTGGTGTACCCTGCCTTTCCTTTAAGCCGGAACGCTGTCGCCTTCACAACCTTCCCAAACTCTCCTTCTCCGAGGGTTTTGCCCAAAACGAGGTTCTTTCGTGGGAATTCCCACTTTGGATCCTCCTGTGGAAAAAAAAATCAAGAAACGAATTCTAAAGTTTCTTACTCTTACACCCTTGTGGCCTCAACATATGTCTTTCAATAGTAGAGCTCAAAACTCAACAACATTTGAATTCCTGTTAATTTCCTACTTCAAAACATTGTACTACAACTGAAACACTACTGGCACCAATTGGAAACAGAGCAGTATGAGGCTTACAGGTATTTTGAATGTGTCGATGGCCACTTGGTTCTCCATGGAGTCCAGAGAACTTCGCCGAACATTGTTGGCAGAGTAACTGATAGGATAGGACTGGGCTGGTCTGCGGAAAGTCATCTCAGCGGAGGCGATAGGAGGTTTGGAGGTGTTCTTGTGATAGCGATGGATGAAGTAGGAGGAGAGGAGGATGGAGATGATGAAGGAGAGAAGAACTGCAGTGGCAATGATGGTCTTACACATGTCATCACATATGGCCTCTTTGGGAGAGACAGAAAAAGCAAATCGACACAAAAGTTAATACCACAGGAAAAAGTCCCTAGCACTATGACTAATTAGATAGTAATGACATATGAAGTTCACTGCTTTATGTTTGCGGGGAAGTACAAAGTCAGATCTCTTAATAATTTAAAGACAAAAATGTCTCCGCATATGAAGTTCACTTAAGAACATGGTTTACATTATCGGAAACAGGAAGGCAGGGTCAAATGGTCTAACTCACTTTCCATTTCATCTTGCTCACAGAAGCATTTATCTGGGTAGCAGTAGCAGGTTCCGTGGCCTGCTTTAATGCCAAGCATCAGGTCTCTTTCATGACCCCCAGTAATGGGCACATCTAGACAGGATAAAAAGTTTGAAACTCCAGCAATCATACAGGGCAAACTGCCAAGCTGACATCAACAACAGCAAAGCAATACAGCTGCAAAAACTGCAAATTAGCTCACCGGTACAATCCTGGGGACAGATGGATATATTTTTGCTCTCAATCACATCGCAGTAGCCATCTGGGCATGTGCGCAGGTCTGGCGAACAAGTGGAGTAATTTTTTGAAATCACTGTAAAAGAATGTAAACATAGTCAGAAGTGGAGAATACATTTGTATATGCAGCCTCTTAAAAGAAGATATGCAAAATATGCTAAATGAATGCAAAAAAGCTTATTTGAAATATACAAACAACTAAACGCATCAGTGATACTCTTTACATGCAGTTCAGAATATCGGGGCACTGTAATACAGTCTGGTGTTCAAAGAGAGTCATCAGTTCTGGTCCTACAGGGCTATTGATTTCCCTGGTCAAAGACACCAACTAAATCTCCCAGCTGATGAGCTGAATCAGCTGTGTTTAAGTTGGGAAATTACCAGGCCAGGAACCGATGACCCCTGCTGCTTAGAAAATCCAACAGTGCAAACAAGGAAAATGAGAAGCGTCACCTTTATCTGTGCCCTGCCTCCATTGACATCTCCCAGAGGGAGCTCCCAGGCCTCTGCGTGCCTCACACTCTCCACGCTGCCTCTTCTCTGCACAGGCTAGTGAACGCTGCTTCTCTTTCCTCAGTACTTCCGCTGCAACACAGATACAATGTTTCACAAAAGACTAGTCCGCACACTCCCACAACATTGAGATCTCTCAAACCATGCAAGCTACTTTATACAAAAAAGTACTAGAATTCGTCCTCAGTAAATGGACATTACTGTCATACTTGGCTGAAATATACTGAGCTCTAATTAATCTATGCTCTAAAAACAAAGGGACCAAAAGGGTTCCACGCTACGTTTCCATAAAGAGTGTTTTAGCAGATGGTTCTTTGTCATCAAGAAAACCTTTTCAAGTTTCAGAAACACCCACATTAAGTTTGTGTACCAATAAAAGTTTATCTCTGAAGTGTATGTCAGAGCCAAGAGCCATTTCCAAACCTTTATTTTTAAGAGGGTACTTTGATTACATAGTAAACAGCTGTAATTAGACCCTGGGCTCTGACCCAGCAAAGCCTCTTAGGTCTTGCTGATGTGGGAAAATTGCTTACCTTCGCCTTCAAATGTAACGAGGAGCTGAGTCTTTGTCTGGGCCTCCTTCTGTGGCTCTTGAGCAGTGAGTACGTACTGCAGGTCTTGGCACTCAGGCCTTAGAAATGGAATCGTGTCGTTCACATAGAGAACCCCAGACATTTCCTCCTGACTCCGAGCCACGCTGACCGCGCTGTAGCAGGATTGCACATCAGCAGAGACGTTCCTGTCGCTGGCTTCTAACTGGTACACGACTTCAATACCCTTAAACTTCAGGCAATTGTCCACACAAACCTTTCCAATCTAAAAACGGAATGACAGGAGGGGACACCATCATTCAATAGGTCATATTATGAAATGAAGTTAACAATGACTGAATATTATGTTCAGCATTTCCACACTAATGTGACATAGCAATGCAGTAAAAGTATATCACAAAAGCACACAGGACCAAACTGCACATGCATTCACTATGAAACAAAACCCCTTAATTTTACCCCTTACAATTACCTTAATTTTAACCTTAATTTCCAAGGAATTACGGAAAATTAAGGGGAAAAGTGCATGGATTAAGGCTGATTAAGGGGTAAAACTACTGAATTTTCTCCCTTACTTTTAAATATTTGGCCCTGAATTAACCAAACCTCAAAAAATGCCTTCTGTTTAGGATTAAGGGGTTTCACCTTCACACCTTAAATCCAGTTTTAAGGTCAAATTAAGAGATGGGTTTACAAATTAAGGGCCTCTTAATTCAAATTAAGGTTTTTGGCATATTTTCAGGGGTAAATTAAGGTAGTGTTAAGCACATTTTAAGTACATTGTGTGTCATAGTGATTAGGTTAGTATTCAGTCCAGACTTTACTAAACCCTTTCCAATACAAGTACCTTAGAGTACATCGTGGACCTCCGATTGACCGTAATTGAGTAGGTGGTGTTGCTGAACTGAATGGAAACAGGCAGAATGGTGACGTTAAAGTGCAGCATCACAGTTCGATCAGCGCCTGGGTATGTGGTGTCATTGACCAAATAGTCCAAACGAAAAGAGTGTTTCTCTTCCACCGATATGTTTCTGCTCAGCCTCAGCTCTGCATGTGGACAAAAGAAACAGACACTTATTTTTTCTGTGAGGAGCCAATCAGACTGAAGCAGATAAAGCTTTTCAGCATCCTTACTGTATTCATGGACTGTTCCCCGCACATTGCTGAACATGGCTTTCTCCTCCCTGAACTTGTGTAGGATGGTGAATGTGTCCTTGATCCAGGTGTCAGTTGTCAATAGAGTCCCTACAAGCTTATTCTCATTCTGGTCCTTGGGATAACTAGGAGTTGTGTCTCTGTCAAAAACAAACAGCTGGCCAAATACAGTGCCCTGAAAAGAAACATTTGTTATATTCACTTTTTGGCAGTAGAAGCATTGCAACAGAAGTTATAGACAATATTAGGGGAAGTCACTGCCTGTATATACACAGGAATTCACAAATACCACTACTCACTTTAGCAAATAACTATTAAACTGCATTGAATGTCCAAAAGTTTTCAGATGCCCCTTGATCTACTATACTACTAGCTATTACAAGGTGCACATCCAATTTTTGCTCAGATGTTCAGTTGTTCAAGACTTAAATATTCTCCATAGAAGGTGAGATGGTTTCGAGTAGATGTGCATGAGCATTTCGTCACCAAGTCAGATGCCAAGTATCGACTAATGAGGTTTAAAGCCCTGCACAGTGGGATAAGGCACAATGGAAGCCCATTCTCTGGAGTGATGGCGCTCCATCTAAAACCCTTGGGATGAGTGTGAGTGCAGTTTTTGTTTCAGAGGTGATCATCCCAATATCAGTACCTGTCCTCACTAGTGTTAATGTGAATTGATACTGTCATATTGTCATTGTAGTGATCTTGCATCTGGAGCCATGCCAAAGGAATGGAGAATTTATACACTGAATGAGTAAAGCCTTTGGACATAGAGTGTTCACACATGACATACATGTGCATTCTTAATACAACTGATCTGCATAATTTTTATTTCATTCATATTGAATTGCATATAAAGTTCAACTCACCTCACTGCGGCTGAATTCTATAAGCACGTCCTCAGAGTCTGTGCCATTCACATACGGGGGAGTGTCGTCCTCATCATAAATGCTGATATGCAGAGGGGTGACCAGCTCGTGCAGCATATCTGCCGTCTGCACATTACACACTATGATCAGGCGGTAAATTTCCTTCTCCTCGCGGTCCAACGGCTCCGTGACCACCAGCTCTGAAGTGGAGTCATTAACCGCAAATGGCACTGGAGAGTCTGTATGTAACCATAAAAACAACATCTTCACGCATTAAAGATACAGCCTGCATGGTTTTAAGCATCCCAAGTATGACACCCGAGAGGTGACAGACGTTCCCAAGCTGCTGATTTGCTGAATGACTTTACTTCTCATCAGCATGCTTTCCAACAATCAGTAATAAGATTAACTAATAGGGTTTTTTACTTGAATTTCCTATCCATCTTATATTTTAACATGCACTGAAAAATAACTATGTTTTCATTGTGTACAATTATTTCACAGTGTTCTTTGTACGAGCAGCTTTTTAAAGAGCTGATTAGTTGACTCAGGAATGTTGGGAGCATGCAATAGAAAAAAATGTGCAGAGTAGGGGGACCTCACAGACCAGGTTTGGGAAGCAATGAATTAGGCGAACAATTCAGTGTTGTAGGATCCACAATGCCTTCTCGTGTCGGACTGAGCGTACCTGTCTCCAGCTTGTAGCTGATGGTGTAGTTGACACAGATGTCTGCATGGGTGAAGCGGCGAAGTTGTCTCAGGGCTCCAGGAAGGCGGTTCTCTTTGATGTGGGGGTTTGTGTCTTGGTCAGGGAAGCACAGCCTCTCCGGCTTTATCTGGCCACAGGAGGGCGCAGTGGCATTGAGGAATGTGAGGCTGACCTCCACTTTAGAGTGGTGATTGCAGGACATTTTCTGAGACACAGGGGCCGCCACCACTTTCAGAGTCAGCTTCTTAGCAATGCCAAATGTGTTGCTGGCTAGAGGAGACAATTTCCAAACAGGGTCTTAAAAAATCACTGAACTGGCAGCACCTCCACTGCCTTCCTAATATTTCAGCTAAATGAACTTTAATGTGAACCAAAGCCACGACCACCAATCAGCATTACATCATTTGCATAATATTAACTGCTGACAACTAATTTTCACTTACTGTTACTGAGCTGAGAGTTACATGAACAGACAGTAGACAAAAAGACTTGACTTGTATGCATATATATATTTTACATTTTATTAAAAGAATAAGAAAGCTTCTCTGAATTTCTTAAACTATAATTCTGGGGTCTGAAGAAAGAAAATCACACATTTGTAACTCACATATAGAGTCAAAGTCAGCCCACTCCAGAGTTTTGTTCATGTACAGGACACCAGACAGCGGATCTATGTGGAACCATGTTGCATAAGTGAGCGGTCTCTGAGTTTTCCTCCAGCACAGGCTGAAATGGGGTTGGTCAGAAGGTCTCTCCTGCTCTCGCATGGAGTGCACCTGCAACACCGGTGCCCCAGCTGGCTGACCAATATAAATAGTCTCTGAATATATGTTCTGGGGGAAGTAGAGTCCTGCAGAACCTGTGGCAAATACAGGGAGAAATAAACATACACTTCTAGAACAAAAGCGATCAGGGTACAAATGCTGCTACTAAGGCCGGTGCCCTCAACCGTACCATGTTCTACTGTGGTTTTTTAAGGAGGTACAAATGAGCCTCTTTCCCAAAGCAAAGTGGATGCACATTATAACTCATTCCATACACAACTGGATCTGGGTAGTACTGGTCCATTTTTTGTCCCCATGGCACAAACATTTAGATTTGCACAAAAAGTGCACCATTACAGTTACATTTTTTCTGACAGTGTACTGGCATATCATTCCAAGGCCTCTTTACAAATTAAAGAGACTAGAAATGGATTAAAATAAATTAGGTATAACCAAGCTTATATTTTAATTAATTTGATTCATTTATTTCGATGTATTTTATTTGATTAACTTTAACTCATCATTCTCTAATTATCCGATTACCCAGCATGAAATTTCTTTTCGTCTGGCTTGCATTGGACAAGTACTAGGATATGAGGATCCATTTTAATCCTAGTGTGACATATTGCTAACTATTTGGCTGCTTCTCTCTGATTTAATGGTGTTTATGTATTACAGAGCTCATAAATGATACGCGATACAGCATGCACATGTACAATGGCTGCAAAATGACTTTCTCCTTGTGAGACAATCAAGGAGGAAAAAGAGAAATGGTTGAATGAATGAATAAAATAATTTTTTTTGAAAAGATGCACTTAAATGACTGGACTACTAAGAAACCCTCCTCTCTTCCAGGGAGAGCACTGTCCTATTCTGGGGATCAGCCACATGTGGCTTGTGGCACAGCTGGAACTCGGCAACAGGGCTCACCTCCACAGCAGTTTTTCAACTAGACGAGCCACTGGAGGCCCCAGGAGAAGTAGTTCCTCAACTATACCAGACAGAATAAAGCCAGAAACAGAGCTACCCAGGCACTGCAGACTCGAAGGAAACACAATGCCTTTATGTCTTTTACACAGGGTTAAAGTTCAGGTCTAACATGCATACCAGTAGATTTTTAAAGAGCTGATTCAGTCACTTGCCAGTCATGTATTTCAGCAAAAACAAGTAATATCAGCATCTATATTAATATTACAAACAAAACATGTCAAATTAACATTTATATTGTACCTTAAGAATCAGTTGATTATCTATATTGTAACGAAGTTGGGCTGGGGAGGGCTGTCCCAGCATGCATTGCTCCCGCCTCGTAACTGTTCAGGTGTGTTTCTGTGTGTTATTTAGGGTTATAGAGTGTTACTGGGGTAGAAATGTGTTATTGGTGTTATTTAGAGTGTTAATGTGTGTGTTTGGGTTCTTATGTGTTTTAGTGTAGAGGTACACAGACTACCAGGAGTGTGTTTCATGGTAGCTCCGTGTACCTGGGACCGGGTTGAAGTGTTGTGGAAGCTGATGGTGACGCATGTTTGTTAAGGTTTAACATGCCCCCTGCTGTTCTGAGCTCTCAATAAAGACAGTAGAGGTTCCCGCCCTTTGAGTTCACCTGCTCTCGCGAGTGCTCCATCCACATTGTAGTATTTGTCAATGTTGTAGTACAATGTTTATTGACTTTTCCTTAATTCTTTTGACTTAAAGGGCCATTCCAGCCTTAAATTAGCATTGAATGCACTACAGGAAATTTAGCATCTCTCACTGTTCTCTCACAGTACCCAGCATCATAACATAAAACCATAGAGACACCCCCAGCAGTGATACAGAGGTCCTGTTAGTGATGTGGAAGCTAATTAATACAGGTGATTTGGCTTCCCTTTGCATAAACATCTAACAGAAAAAACCCTCTGCCTTCAGGAATCTGCCCAAAAGTGTTTTACAAGTTCCTCCCACTTTGAGAATGCATCTTTAAAGCAGGAAAACCTGAGTCAGGTATGTATGTTTACAACAGATGAAGCAATTTAATAAAGCGAAATTTTCCATTTTGGCTGGAGCATCCCTTGCGTTTAATCTATTCTGGTTTTCGCTGACCAATATCCACTAAGCTGCTTTTATATTCCTGTTGTAAAACTGGAACACTCACAAATTCAGGGAAGGTGCTCAATAAATTCATAAAACACATTAATTTTCCATTGCTCTGGCTTCCACCCTTAAGTCAACGAGAACTGAAGCTGTGTCTCACATGACATTGACAGCGCACTATTAATGAATTTCTCACATGGTCAATATGATGTGGTTTCCGTTTCTCCTTGTGTTCACCTTGGGAAGTTTAATTACTGGGGATAACATAATACTGTATAGAAATGAATCATTACCTGCAGGGGCAGCGCATGTTTTGGGGTGGGAGGGATCTATAAAACACCATAACAGCCCCGTACGCTTTACCGGAAAATGGAGATGGAGTGTGTTCAGGCTGTAATTATATCCCTCTTGTGTTCCTGTCCGACGACGGTGGGCGGCCACTTAGGAACGTACTAATGTCATTAGCAGACATTGAAACTAGATTTTCTATTTCTGTTGGTGCAGTTTAGGCCTTGGCTCTGGTTTCAGACATTGATTTAATTTAACTGTGCTGGGATGACAGGAGGTCGGATTGATGGATACAATGAGGCCCACCTTCCTGAAGGATGGAGATACACTCAGGCCCGCTCCCGTCTCCTTTATTAAAAGCCTTGCCAAGGCACAAACAAACAGCCACAGGAATTTAGTTACTCCGTAATGTCACTGGTCATTTCTGCTGACCGTAATTAGTGGACTGTGCTTAATGATTTTTTCTCGGTGTTGTTCTTGAACAAACAACCAAATATCATAATCTCTGATCGGTCTAAGTATTCCTCTTTTTGATCGATAATAAGGGCAATGAGGTCTCCTGCGCACAAGTCCAACAAGGACAAAAATGCACAGTGATGTGCTAAGTGGACTAAATATCAAATCGATGGGAAAGATCATTGATCGCCCCATAAATGCAGACTTATGGGTATACTTAATTTGGAGAAGCCCATAAATCGCTGTCCTAATTTGTATGTAGTATCCCTAACAGGCAGAAAGGATTCAGTTGAATAAAATAAACTCTGCGTAACTGTGTGACATCTCCATCAAGGTGAATTAGGAGTGCCAGAAAACCCCAGCAGACGTCCTTCACCAAATTCAAGGCTGCTGAGTGTACCCTGCGTGTCCTGAAGCTTGTAAAAGGTAATGCTTCAAAAGTCAAAGTCAAATTAAAGTTAATGAGCAAACGCAGCCAAGGAGAAAACAGCCAGAACAAACTGTGCATTCAGAGCATCATTGAGCCTTTTTCCTTCAGGGAAGTTATTGTTTTTTTAATTGTCGAGCGATTCCACTTTCTTTAATGAAAAATAGTGTGTGACACTTCTGTGTCTATGTAACAAACGATATGTTTACTCAGTAAACAGAGCCTAATTAATATGACAACCAAGCTACACCAAAAGAGTAGTCGAACCCGCGCTTTTCTGCATGGCAACGAAGAGACACGTGCTATCAAACTGGTGGGGATCATTACAAATGTAATTTATTTCCAGGACTAAAGCCAAAAGAATTTAGGTAGTTTAAAGCTTGCTGATTAAATGAGTGCTTTAAAAGCAGCATGGAGTGGATGGAAATGCTTCAGTGATGCCCTATAGTTGGTCTGAAACAATTTCTAGAGGTGTTGGTCATTCAGGGGGTGAGGTGGTTACTAGATCAACTTTTACATTTAATCATATGTGAATGACATAACGCATGCACTCAGTTAAGTAGGCAGATGATCTCATGGGACTCATAACCAGAAAGACATGAGAGGTATTAGAGTCTGAGGGAACCAAATGTAGTTATTTCAATGTGCAGAGGTGAAAAGGGAGCAGCGACACTACTTTATTGACATTTAATGTTGTGGGCAATATTAGCAAGTGCTTAAACATTTTTAAAGTGTATTTCTATTGTCAAAATGCATGTTTATGTACTGTGCTTGCACTGGGTTTTCATAACTGCATGATCATGGGTCATGACTGTAAAACTATGATGCAATCTAATGTATAGATCACAGTTCAGAGCCAAAATGACCCTCTCTCGCTCTTTCACACACACACACACACACACACACACACACACACACACACACACACACATACACACACAAACACACACAGACATGATGTCCAGCCATAAACAATAATAAATAAACACAGTAAATAAAATAAACACAGACAGCAGAACCTCCAGTGTTGTTTGATAT
>JBBMFX010000141.1:16540595-16559386 GCA_037832545.1 Rhabdalestes septentrionalis | reverse complement strand
ACACACACACACACACACACACACACACACACACACACACACACACACACACATACACACACACACACACACAGACATGATGTTCAGCCATAAACAATAATAAATAAACACAGTAAATAAAATAAACACAGACAGCAGAACCTCCAGTGTTGTTTGATATTCATGTTTGCTATCCTCAGATAGCTCATCTCCTGGCAAACAATGCTGGTCTACTGCTGCTTGAAATGTGCAGGATATCTTGTCTCTAATGACACCACAATGTTATGTAGTGATGTGAAACAAATCCATTAAACAAATCCATTAATCCGTCTGAAAACACCTGGTCAAACCTCATCAGACGTGAACCCTGAGTGAAGGACGCAGAATCTACAGCGAGAAAGCAGCCTGACGAGGAACGCCCTCAGGACAAAGACAAGAACTCGATTAGGTCAACACACACTCGGCAACGGAGATTTAGCATCTATGAGGTCATGAGCCAGTCGGGAGAGAGGAGCTCTCTTTTGCCATTCCCTTGAACTCAGCAGCAGCCGGAAGCAGGCGAACAGTCTGAGGAGTCGACCACCACATAATCCACTTACAGCTGAAAGAGTGCTATTCATGTGATATTATGTGTAAGCATAGAGATGCATTCATCGCAACTGCCTGCCGGTCTATTGTAGCAATGTGGCCATGGCTGAAATAACTCAAAACTACTACATGTTTGTGTAGCAGCATGGTCATCACAACCAAATGTCCGTAACCTACAGAAAATTGACAAGGAACTTGACCGTCTTTGCTATCTGCTCTGGTATGTAGAGCTTATTGAATAAAGCAGGTCTATTTTGGGGACAAATATGTCAGCAGAATCAGAATCAGAACTTTATTGGTTATGTTACACACAGAGAAACAGAAACAAGTACACTATAAAATATGTCTAAATAAAACTCTGCAGACTCCATATGAAACACATTATGCCATTTACACTAATGCTGGGGTAATAATACTATAGATAAGAAACTTAGAAATAGTGGTTAGGAGTATGTTATTGCACGTAATTGAGATAGTAGTACCTACTTAATGAATGATATTTCATCCGGTAATGCTGTTGCAATATGATAAGGTGCTGGATGTAGTGAAGTGATTTAGTACCCAATAAGAAAACTGCATGATATTGCACATGGATAATTGCAATGTTTCTGGCCACTCTTCTCTACTCTTTTAAAGGGGGTTTTAATTGTTCAGCTATAAGTGATTGGTGGGAAAAACGTGGCCGACGTCCTCTCATCCAAGGTCGTCCACTGTCCCCAAACAACGGCCAACTGGAAGCCAAGTAGCCGGTCTGGCAGCAGGCCAGTCAATAGCTACAATAATCAAGATGGGCACGCATTGTCTGAAAACATCCTGCTCTTCATCCACTTAACATTTTGAGATAAGGGGTTACGCCATTAGAGAAAATCATAAATCAATGTTCCCACAGCTTAAAATGGATTTTTTCAAAATCATTTTTGCATTTATTTATTTGTTTATTACAGCCAATTGGAATAAATCTGAAGAATCCGGATGTACTACCCAAATGCCGTGCAGAATACAGAACTGATCTTCCTAAATACGCCAACCTTCAAAACAAACGATGATGACTGTATGATATAATATGGAGAAAATCATTACTCTGGCACTGCAGTGATTTAATTAGCTAAAAGGCTGCCAATTAAGCTGCAATTCAATGAAGGACTGTTATTATTGATCATTATGTTCCAATTCCCTTCACTACTCTCTTGGCATTCCACAGGTCCTCTTAAATTTACCTCCAAACATTTTGAGTCATGGTTCTTTTGTGCTGCTGCTTTCTTCTTAAACATTCAACATTATTAATGTCAGTCAGGCAACTCTTTTTCAACTTCATTTACAATGCAGCTGAGTATTAGAACACAGAACAAGGGATTCAAAAAAGAAATACTCACTGAAATAGAAGCTAAAATATAAGAACAACTTATGAATAAAAATGAATAAAATCTAATAAAATGGGTAATAATAAAAACTAAATGCATAACAATAAAAGAAACCAAAATTGAAGAACTAACTTATCAGATGAAACTGTTGCAGACTGAGTGGAGATGGTAAATTTTTTAACTGGTCTAGTGACACCAGGGAGTAGACATACTTCCATTCAATATGAAGATGACACGTTAATTAAAAATCATCATAAAAACAAGATGCTACATTATCAGTGAAAAAGAGCTTTCATTCTAATAGTGTCTTTAACTGGGATTCCAGTTAACCATCGTCTACACTTAAAGAAGCTCCCCTAAAAGTTTTTGAAAAAAAAGAGGAACATTTAAATTCTTAGAAAAATGTGTTATCTTGATATTAAGCAGCATGGAGTAAGAGTATTGCAAGTTAATGTACACTCACAGAGATAGTTATTTATTTCATATGATATATAAACGTCTGACTGTGTCTAAAATACTCAGAGATCCATTGCAAGTAGATTCCAGCATGAGTGACATGAATGACTTTTTGTTGAAATCATAGCTTCCTATGAATGAACATATCAGACATGCACATTACTTTAAAACCAATATAATCAATCATTACCATCATAAATGCAAGCCCTTCACCATCAGCTTTGGCAAAGAATAAAATGCATCAGAAATAGACCTCAGTCATCAAGAAATTGAATTAAAAGTCTCCGGAGGGATTGTGCCATGCATTTGAATGTGGTTTGTAGTACCTCTTGGGATTAGACAGAACATTAGGGCTCACAAATGAGAAACTTTTACACAGCATGTTCTACTCTATGTCATCATTATCAGACCAATTACCAGTAAATCTATTATATAACTGAAGATTTAATTTAAGACAGAAACGAAGATTAAAGGGCAGCAAGGACAAGAGTAAACAGAGCAGCAGAACACAGATGCAAGCTAGAACCCATTACCCTCCTGGCTGGAGAAACATCTCTCTGGTAATTTCCTCCACTGCATCAACCTGTGGGAGCCCATGCATTTTTCAGTGATCGCCTGCTGAGCTTTAATGTCCTGAATGCATGGCTGAAATTGGCCAGTAGGTGAATTCACATGGACCAGTAACTGTGAGAAACTATGTCATCAAGATCTGCCATTTTCTAAAGGCTAAGTCTTGCATTTTTAAAGGCAGTGGCTGAAGTGAAACTCATTCAAGAAAAAGAGGAGTACGGTAGTGTGAAATGTTGTATAACAAAACTTCATGTGAAAGGTGTTTCCAAAACCTTGCAACAAGCAGTTTACAATTTATCTATTCAGTTCCTCCTTACATGAAAATGAGCTGCTGATGGAGTTTAACAAATTCATGTGATGGCTGGAATTCAAGTACCAAACCTACATTCGCCTGATCAAGAAAACCGTACGACTGCATTTAAAAAAATGTGTTTAAACATGAATGAACCAACTACACATTAGACCGAGAAACTTTCATGATAAAGAAAACCGACAGAAACATCAGCTTGCATTAGAAGTAATAATTTTTTTTGACTATTTCTGTAGTTTTTTATGTTCAGTTTGTACATTCATTAAAAATGTACTTCATTTATGATGTTCCACACTTACTTGCAAGCAAACACTTACTGCAAAGAAAAAAAGAGATGACATTGTATAGTCACAGTTCAAAGAAAAACTAATATCTCTCAAAAAGAACAAAAAAGTTTCAGAATGTACAATAAAAAACAGACATCATTACAAGTAATTTACAACAGTTTGTAATAGGAACTGTTCACTTAATATACAGGAACAACTGTTCTCTGAAAATATGCATGTACATGTTTTGTTTAGTGTCCTCTGAGATTAAAATGTTTTTTTAATTGGTAAAAATAAACTGCATGGTGCTTAATGTCTGAGCACTTCGTGGCCTTTAAACAGTTGAATAGCGGTTAAGCTCCATCCAAGCCCATGAATTGCTTGAGCATTGTTGTAAATGATCAGTCAAACACACCATGCTTCACTGACCAGCGGAAAATAACGTGTAAAGACTCATGTAGAGAACAAGAGCTCCAAATGCCCTTGGGACATAATTTCAATCAATGTCTCCTTGTCCCTCCACCGGAGCAAATTAGATCCCACTGATGCATGGGATGGAAATGTGACCGTTAACTAACTGAAGGATCAGGGACAGGCTGAGCAAAGGTAGAGCAGCCTCCCCGCACCGCACACTTCAGTAGGTTGGAATGCTTTATGACAGACTCATCACAAATTAAGGTCTTTTTGATCATTTCTCCGCCTGGGTTTTATCCCAGCCTTCGTGTCACTTCTGTAATGTTGAAGACTGCCTCTCACATAGAGCAAGCATGGCTTACTGAATTACAGTGCTTATTGATTGAACCCACAACAAAACTCAATATCATATTACATGTGACTAATTATGGTTTCGATCAAACAGAGCAACACTGAAAGTTCTACGCTGAAATTCTAGTTTTGTGCCAGATGAGCAGTGGCCTAAAAAACTGGTCTAAAAACAGTAACACATACTTGGACATTGCAGAGGTGAGAGAAATATGATATATAAACCTACATATATATGATAATTGTTTTCCTTCACTGAACATAGGCCCAAAACGTTTTTGTCGAAATGAACCATATTCATAACATGTACCTTTTTGTAATTCGATCATTGCGTTTTGGGTCAATGACGTGACACCTAAATATTCTGTCCGGCTGTTTGTTAAAAAAGGTGTCCATGTACAAAAACAAACTATCTATATGTATCATCTCTCCCATATATGTACTCGCTTCAACTTTAAAAAAATATTTTTAATATTTGTAATTTTTCTGTAATTTAATGTCAAAATATCATGTGGTGCGACCAATAATAACAATAACTATATTCAATTCAAAATAAAATATCTCATTTCTGTAGCTGAAACATTAAAAATTGATTCAATAAGCTTAAGTTAATGGTATTTGCAAAACATTTTTATCAGTTTTATGAATTTTACAGGAAAAATGATTTGGTTAACTACATAAAATGAAGTATGTTAAAAAGTGTACTAGTTTGGAGATAAAGTGTGGTCACACCACATGACATTTTTTTATGCCTTGGCCTATAATATGCCATTGACCCTATTACAAATACACATTTCTTAAAAATGAAATATTCAATGATTTTTTAAGGTTTAAAGTTTAAAACAGAGAAATCTCAGACTGAAATTGGTTGAGTGTATAAAGTGTGTCATAAGAATCAAATACGTCCAAAAAGTCTTTCCTATGAAGCGTAGTCACATTTCTGTTTGCACAATTATGCAGAAATTGTTGGCAATAGCATAAAAATCGGTAAGATTTACAAGCTCTCTGAGAGCAACTCAAGACACCAGCTAAACTAAATCATATAACGTAATAAGTGGCTAAATCAAATAGCGTCATGTATCAAATGAGATTTATTGGTCTGTTCTCTCTCAAAAGCAGAGGCTGCTGATGAAAATGATTCTGCTAATGCAGGCATAGGAGCTCAGCCTGATCAGCCACCACTACTTGCCTTCCTGTGGGCAATCTCCTGTGGCCTGATCACGAGAGATTAGCACTTGGGTGAGAGTTTAAAAGGTCAGAAGTCATCGCAGTTCAGCAGATAAGGTAACAGGGTCAGAACCATGAATCCACAAATCAATGTTTCACACACACAAAACACACAGGGTCTTTGACTTTGGATATGAATATACATGTGTCATTCTTTGTAATGACAGAAGTCAAAGGACATATCCTTCAATTTTATGTTATGTTTTATCTCTGTAAATAATCCATGATGAGAGTTGACCAACACCGAACACTTATCACAACAATAATGACCCTCAATCAGATCAAGGTTTCTCCCTCACAGTAAATGCACTACTTATCTTCCACAGAAATCCACAGATCATACCACACTTTCAAAACGATCTAGAAGTGGAAAGATTTTAGAAGGGGCAGGATTTAGATGTTTCACAGCTGCTAATTTCTTATCAAAGTAGAAAACAAAATGACATGCATGTACTTTAATTTGGCATTAGAAAGAAGCACCCAGGTGTCAGTTTCATATCCAGGTAAACATTATTTGATAGATTTGAAATGTATATATAGGATTTATGGCGGGTGATGGGTGGGGTCTATCGAATGGTCCTTCTGCGGTGATGATTCCTTGGAAAACTCCAGCTCTGTCCTAGTTTCACCTCCCCATTATACCGCGGTTACTTCGTCCTTCCCGGTTTATCTCTGTCCCGATGAAGTCTTAAAAGCGCAACTCCACTGGGACTTTTAAGCCCTGTTTCCTTTGTGTTTCTAGTTTATTCTGCTTTTGGCCTACTTTAGTTTGAGTAAGATCATGGATTTGCCTGCATTGTTTCTGCCTGCCAGAGTTTGGCCCCTGCCCTGGACTTTGGTTACGACATTCAGATTTTCCTCAGAAAAGTCATCTCCGCTCAGTTGTTTAGTGTTATGGAGGAGCAAACAATTCCCAAGATATAGAAGATCCATTGTTACATAACTAATCAACCGTGACGATAATGTATCATCATATTGCCCAACCTAAATAGTGACATCATTCTTTTTCAGACCAGGCTGCCTCACCCACTGTTTTTTAGAGCATGTGTAAACAACAACAAAAAAATTTAACAAATACACTGGTTTTAAAGGGTTGGAATCTCTTATTGGTAATATTGGTAATTATTACTCAATAATAAATCCCACAGTGTAGGTTGAAATGTCATAAACTGTAATTGGATGGTTTATTCACAAGTAGTTTAAGAAAAAACAATTATGATAATAATACAATTATGATAAGGTGAAAAAACAAAAAATGCTCTTGATTAAGGCTGGAATGATCTATTTATTGTTCTTTGTCTATAGTCATTCTTGATGTAGCCTTCTGAATGATAATGGAATCAGTGCGATACTGTTTATAATGGAACATTTTAATAGCGTCCTACAAGTTCTCTGAATTCTGTATCATTTATGAACACTATAATCTTTTCATTCATATATCTGGAACAAAACTGGTTTTCTGTTATTGAAAACAGTGAAACATTAACCAAAATCAGTAAGAGTAAGAGCAAAAATGAGGCAAACATAGCTCATTAACCTAGAACCACTTTTTAAAGGAAGGATGAGTGACTAAAGGATAAGTAATTCTGTCATTTTTTCAGTAACACAGCCGCAGTGCAAATGTCAAGGTGTTGTCAAGAGCTGAAAGGCCAGACAGTGATAGTGGATTACGTCCGCTCTCAGTATGGTCAAAACCCATTGCTTTTGTTGCCATCCGTTTTCATGGGACGACTTGTCATAAAATAGATGAGACCCATTTGCAGGAGGAGCTGCCAACCATCCTGTGTCTTTAATGAGGGATTTTAAGCCTCATCTGTTATCAGAGCTGTGTGCTCTATTATTTTACTGGCAGTATTTTCCCTTCAGAAGACAAACACACCATGTTTGTCCAGAGCTCTGCACACCTGCTGCACACCTGCCCTCTGACTGCCGCTCAGAGACAGCCTTTGTTTTCCTCACTGCCAGGAAGCAAGGCACTTCAGCGCCATCAGCAGCAGCGTATTTTTGTTCTTGTGAGGAGCGTCACAAAAAAGTGATCCCAGCACATGCACACACCAGCGCTGGATTACGTTAAAGATATTTTAAATGGTTATATGATTTGTTATTTGTGTTTTGTAGATTATGAAACCCAGACACATAAAACAACACCATTCTTTTTTACTAATCTAAGCTCTATCCCGCAGATACAGCACTGCTGTGTATATACTACACCCTAATGGTAAAAAGGTATAAAATTACACTGAAATTGTTCACTCACTTTACTTAATGTGCTAAAAGATTGTGAAGAATACATTCATCAACTTGCAACTATTTTTTCTATAAACTCAGAACATTCCTAAAAAGTCACATTATTAGACATGTTAGATATTAATAAATTCATAAGTGTCATGGAATCCAAGCCCTGTCAAAAAGGGGATTACAGCACACACACACACACACACCTTGTTCTGTCTTAGTAGTGTTCTGATCAGACTCCTCCTGCTAATTATTGTTATCTTGGGTCAAGTTATTCTTTATTTGTGTTGTTTTGATTGTTTCTCTGCAAAATCTTGCATTTCAAAGAGTCTGCAATTCCAAACCATGTTATTCCCAAGTTTTTCTCAGCTGGTTAAATGTCCCAGGCCTGCTTTTATCTTAGTTCTTTGCGGTTTTAGCGTCACCTCATTTTGTCCTAAATGCACATCTGGTTTTCCTGTGCTGACCTTGACTGCCTGTGCTTAAAATCCTGCTTTGACTTTTACAAATGACTGAATAAAAGGGCTCAGCAGACATGCAGCCAGCTCCTCTTTGTTAGACTTTGCCTGGAACAGTGAATAAAGGACTTGCTTAAGAAGCTTCAACAGGTAGATATAGGTACGTATTTATCTTCTGTGAATAAGTCCCTGTTCCATTTCTTGTCTTCTAGCCTAGACTTTGTAGAACCCCATGCCAGAAATTTTGTTGGATCTTCTGGCAGATAGAGAGGTCATCACATGTTATTTTATGCATTCGGTGAGACAAGGTTTGCAAATGCAAGATCTTGACTCACAAAGAGATCTTCTAACCTCAAGGTGCAGTTTTGGTTTGCTTCTCCAGTAAATTAAGGTGTCACAGCATTTGAGAGCGCTATTGCAAACTAACCCCACACTTAGCTGTGTTGGTGCTACTGCTGCCTCAGTGCTGGTGGTTTCCTTGGGGCTCCAGAATCAGATCTCAAAGGGGTGTCTTCTGTATTCTGGAAATATGCTGAGTCACATTTCTCAGCTTTGGCTTTTAACTCTGTGCCTGGTTTAGATCCAGTCGTCTAAGTTTTGCCTCCTGGCAGTCCAGGTTTTATTTCTACATTTCTCTCATATAAAGGGAATGCCAGAACCATTCCCAGCAACCAACATAGAAATTTCCGTGTGGTCTACCTGTTCAAGTCTTGTGCCCTAGTCTGTATTCTGGATACTGATCTAATGCCCACAGTAACCACAAACTTATACTTCCCCAGTTCCACATCCCGCTCCAGATCCTGACTCGCTGAGAGGTCCGGTCTGTCTCAGTCCGAGGTTGTTCTAGACCCTGTAATTATTCCAAACACAGTTGCGGTACATGATCTTGTCCTAGTTGCTGAAACAGTCATAGTATGGAGCACTGATCCAGATCTTGCTGGATCTGGCCCAGTCTCAGTCTCTGCTCCAGCCCTATTTTTGGCCCACGCTCCTGATAGTGGACCTCTGTCTGTCTCTAATGAGGTTTCTCTCTCTGTCCCTGTCTCGGTTTCTAATCCTGATCCAGTCAACGTCTCTCTCCCTGTCCACTCTTGTTTGCCATCCATCTCTCTAATACTGCTGCTCCTTCTTCTGCTCTCATCAGTGCTTCAGGTCAAGCTTGTGTCAGGGATTCAGCTCCTGTCTCTGGTGCACCTCCAGTTGTTGTTATCTGTTATGTCCCTGTCTCTGGTCCAGCCCAGGTCCACATTCCAGCTCCTGTGTCTATTTCCTTAGTTTACCACAGCCCAGTCTGGGTTGCTGATCATTTTTTATTCATTTTCTGGTACCTGATTCATTTTCCAGTCCCTGTGCAATGGACATTGGACATTGTTTCACTCTTAAACTCCACATCTGGTCCTGTCCACATCTCTGAAAATGTACCAGTTTCTATTTCTGGTACTGATCCATCACACATTAAAGGGTTTGTCTCTATCAGGGACCAGATCCAGGCTGTGTCATTGATCCAGGATCCCTCCAGGTGTCTTGTCCTTCCAGTGGTCCAGGCATGGTTTCTCAAACCTGTCCTCAGGGACCCTGGGACAGTCCAGATTTTCACATCAGTATAACAATATGGACCATTTAGGGGTTTCTGAGGACACGTTTAAGAATCCTCACCCTGGCTCCACCCTGTTGGGTCTCTCCACCACCCGGGATCCAGACTGCCTCACCCTGCAGATTATATTTCTCACCTGTGTCTTGTTATGTTGTGTGTGTGTTTGTGTGTCTGTGTGTGTATACGCTGATGTTTACACTGGATCAAGACTTGGAGTCTGAAATTCCAAACAGTGCTGCTCACACTGTTCGCCTCCTGGTTTGTCACTCGTATTTCTCTCTTATTTCTTTGTTTTCTAAATTTATTAGTTGAAGTGTTATCTGGTTTTGTTCTAACGCCCTGTTTGCCTGGTTTGGATATGCCTGTGTTTACCCTGTCTGCTCTCTGCTAAGGACTGTTACACTGATTTCTGGATTAAACCCAATAAAATGACTTTGCACATACACCCTTATGCTCTGATCCATTACAGCAAAGAAAGTACTGCATAAGCCATTTTGCACCAAACACATGATAAAAACATTAAATAGACAAACACTGTTGTTGTACTGAGATGAAATTACATCCTATTTCACAATGAAAGGAGGAGGTTGCAAAGGAGGCCCAGAAAACTCATCATTTATCATAAGCAAATATAATAACGATAATAAAATGAATCTAAAAACCAGCCACACCTCATTTGCACACAGATACATGTTTACTCCAGTGGCGTGTTCGCTGTGTTCTTGTGTCTCTATACTCTTTACTGAAATTGAGACCCTGTTCTGTGCCCAACCCCACATCCGAGACCGAATTTGTCTGTAACGTTAGCAAGCCACAGTAAGTTATTCCACAAAATAGTGTGAGATAAGGTTCCACAGTTCCTAAATGTATCCACAAATCCAAATGAATCCAATAAATCTACTAAACTTCATACATTTAATAAAGAAGAACGGCTTCCAAAATGTCCTTATTTTAACGCCTCCCACCTCGGTTAAAATTTAGCAAGGTAATGTTCGTCTTACGGCTGTTTATTTACAGACTGATAACCTTTCCAAATGGCTCCTGAAAAATCACATTTCCATTTGCATATAGATTGAAGCACGGTTCATCATAAACACGTATGGCATTTGTTGCTTTTGTTTCCACTGGGCTGGTATGTAGTGCCTGACAGCTTCGTAGTCAGACTCTTTTGGCACTACAAGCTTAATTTATCATTTACTCATCGTCAGAGTCGCAGCTCAGCCTCTGCTCTCCATCACATGCCATAATGAGGGAACGCTGAAATGCAGCATGTACACATGCAGGCACATACAACCGCATGCTTTCTGAATGACCAAAATAGCAGAAAAACAACCTCCCCACTCTGCTGTTGTGCTTTTGCCTACATTTAAACTGCACTGATGCAACCGTTGGCTTTTAATGCGACTGTCCTCATGCTGCCATTTAAAAACTCCAGGGCTATGAGTTGGAGTATAAATAGTCATTTCCAGAGGGGAGTGTTAGTACAGTTGGACAGAGGGTTTTAAACGGGATTATAATATTATTATATAGAACAGGGTCCATATTGCTTGCGGGAACCATGTGGCATACCAGGTCACAAGTCTTTCGGACTCCTCACACACAGAATGCAAGAAGCAAATCCCTTAATATTCAGTATGGATGAAAATGGGGTGGATGCAAGTACAATTACCAATTGTAATTAAATAAACACGTTGCAGCATATTAAATAAAATAAATAAACAGGTTGCAGCTTATTTTCCATAACCTCAATGTTGTACTACTTATTTTCTGAGTAAAAAACTAGATCCAGTCTGAACTTCATGTAATGACACAGCCTATAGGAGGGATTGTTGTAACAAGAATAATAATAATAATTATTATTATTATATTATGTTGTTATTATATTACATTATTATTAGAGAATTTCTATAGCTGTGATTACTGTCACACATGCTTAACCTGATAATGAGAGAAAGCGGAAAGGAGAACATGGACTAACGATTTCTTTTTCAGAAGTTGTTTTAACTTTAAGAGAGAAAAGTGGAATACGTGCCGCCATGGCCGGACAGAGAGAAGGTAAACACGAACAAACAAATGTTGTTGTTTTTTAAGGAAACAGCAGGAAACAGATGAAAACCCTCATCCTTACCTTCACAGAGTAACAAGAGGACCACCACGACGTCCCCCCACAGCGTGCCGCCCGCCGTGCCCATACTTCTCAGTCATAAGTGGGATTTCAGGAATCCACACACTAAATCAACTTGAACTGAGAGGCAGATTCGCGATGTGGGTGTAGGAAAAAAAGAAAAAGGGAAAAATTCAGGGGCGCGAGGGCTGCGCGGAGGAGCGGAGAACCAGTCCGCAGCAGGAGTATCCCATTGACGAGTTTAGTCAGGAGCTGCGCAGCGAGTGTGTGGCGCGATGCGGAGGGGAGGAGGGTCAAACCTCCCTCACATCCTCAGCTGGACTCTCCACAACAGGCGGCCAGCATCCCCTCACACGGACACGGAGCCTCCCGAACAGGCGGAGGAAGGGAGCCAGACTGAGCAAACGACTCTTCACACACACTTCTTTATAACCCAGCCACTCTCCACACAAGACGCATTTTTCATATTTTTTCAATGAAAAATAATTAAATATATGAATATATATGGACAAAGGTACTAGGACACCTGACTATTACACCAACAGGGGTTTTAATGACATTTAATCTAAATACATAGACGTTAATATGGAACCCCACTTTGCAGCTATAACAGCTTCCACTCTTCTTGGAAGGGTTTCCAAAAGATTTTAGAGTTTCTGTGGGAATTTGTTTCCATTCATTCTGTAGAGCATTTATGAAGTCAGGCACTGATGTTGAATGAGAAGGTCTGGCTTTCAATCTCTGTTCCAGTTCATCCCAAAGGTGTTGGATGGGGTTGATGTCAGGGCACTGTGTGGCCAGTCACACAAACTCATACAGCCGTGTCTTTATGAAGCTCTATTTTTTGTCATGCTGGAACAGAAAATGTTCTTCCCCAAACACTGTGTTTACAAGGATGGAAGCATGGTGTTGTCTAGGATGTCTTGGTATACGTAAGTATTAAAATGACCCTTCGCTGGAATAAGGGGCCTAGACCAAAACCTGAAAACCATGTGTCCCAAAACTGTTGTCCTTATACGAGACATGTTTTCTATTTTCCCCAATAATTAGAAGTGTTATGTTCATTTGTGTGGATATTTGTGTGCTCCTGTGGGCAGTGAAGTAAATTCCCAGTTCTTTTGAAATCATTTGTTTGGCTTTGATAGTGCAGGACATGCTCCTTACGCAGGCTAGTAACCCAGCAGCCTAAATAAAAACATTAAACTGGTGTCAAGGAAAATGAGTCCGCAATGACCACAATAACAGAGCCAAACATTGATCCAGTGGCCAAGTTTTCGCATTATACTGCCTTAATGTTTATCCAATGACAAATTCATGAAGCAACAGTGGTTGCTTCTTGAACAGTGGTCAAATAATGGTTAAACAAACCAATGGGAGAAAGCTGTTGTTTGAAGAGACTTTTTAAAATAAAATAAAGATTTCCATTTTTATGATTTTATTACAGTTAAGTTAGCCTATGAAAAAAATCCCATTTAGCTTATAGATCCAAGAGGAAATTGCTTATGCTGTGCAGACAGAGAGACACAAACACAAATACTATTTAAATTATAGAATCAAAATGAAAGTCTCCAGAAAATACTCTGTACTGAATACACTATGCTCCAAAATATTGGGATGCCTGACCATTACACCAACAGAGACCTCAAAGTCATTGTTTACTAATCCATAGACTTTAATATAGAGCTGGATCCCCCTTTGCAGCTATAACAGCTTCCACTCTTCTTGGAAGGTTGTCCACAAGATTTTGGAGTGTTTCTTTGGGAAAACTGTGCCCATTCATTCTGTAGAGTCAGTAAGAGAGGGAAGAAGAAGTAAATGCAGAAGTAAAGTGCTTTTTGAGCAGTGAGGAGAAAAGAGTAGCCCTAAGTTGTCTAAGGTGCTGCTGTTCAGTTTGTAAATCTGTCGACAGGGTCATTGATTGGCCAATGAGCTTAAGTGGAACATTGTTTTCCCACCCATTTTCAGTTAAGCCCTGCCTTTTGTGCTGGGATTGGATAGTTTCATTGCATGCCTGTGCAACGATTGGTCCATCATGCTGCCTGTTTGTGAGTGTGAAATACTATCCAGCACAAGAGGGTGTGGTTTTTCAGGTGGAGAAAAAGTGGTCCTCTCTTTACATAGATGAGGACTGCCATGATGTATTTACTCTGCCTTTGGGGCTGACCACGAGTCCATCACAGGACACTAACATCAATAAATGTCTGCACGGCAGAACCTGAGTGAAACCTATACGAATCTCTGTATAGCTCTGGGATATGTTGGGTTTCGAAAAGGGCCCTGTGTTATTGCCCCAAACAGTTGCATGAAAAGTCACAGGGACAGTGTCTTCTGTAAAGGTGCGAAGACTAAAAGACTATTCGATGTAATGGTTTTAAACACCAGTAATAAAACAGGATTTATTTCTTCCACAAACCAAACCAGGAAATGCTCCTTTCTCAAAGGTAGCACAGCAGGGGCGTAGCACATGGGGTGGGATGGGGGATGGTGGGGGGGATTCAACAACCCCACTTTTGCTCAAATGTGATTCCATCCCCCCACTTTTGTCAGATTATATTGTATTAAATTGATTAAATTGTATTTATAATTTGGCATCCCTGTCTCAGAACCCCCCCACTTTTGGAAAGCTTGATACGCCCCTGGTCAACAGTAAAACAACAACCACATTAAAAACAAAAACCTATACATTATTTAAAACATTCTCCTTGAAGGATAGTTTCTAGCTATAAGCCATAGCCTATCAGCAATCACTGAGGACCTCAGGGGCATCCCTTTTAAGTTATTATTATTTCATATTATTCATTAATTTTCTGCTACCTTAATCCTTACTAAGGTCGAAGGTAGACACACAGATACACCATTCACTCACACACTTACACACTCACAACCACGGGTGAATCCCCAATTCACCTGACGCGCATGTCTTTGGACTGTGGGAGTAACCGGAGATCCCTGAGGAAACTCATGTTACCACCGGGAGAACATAAAAACTGGACCTAACCCATCCAGGACACAACCCTGCATTTATGAGGCCAGAGCATTACCCACTGTGCCATCTGGGGGCCTATTTAATATTGGTTACCAAAAACAATTTGTTTTTATAAAACAAATTAAGTGTATTTTTAAGTATTATTGCATATTATCAATAGATAATATCTATTGTTAGATGGATTATGGTGCCAGAATGTTCACACTTGGCTTTGCCTGGCAGTTAATTTGTGAAATTTAAATAAAATGGCATTTAAAATTGCCCCATGAAAATATGCTACTTTACTTCATAGAAGTCTGTGGATTGTAGTTATGGATATAAAAACTAATAAAATGTACAATGTACCAGGTGGTTTGTCAATACAAACTGCATAGTGAATTTTTTTAGATATATTATTTGATGAAACTCTTTTAGTCACTATTTATCACATTGTGGATCCTCATAATGTTGTCCCACAGGAAGGTACTGTTTACATAGCTTTACATAAAAGGTCAAAAAACCAAGCCTAAAAGGTCAGTATTAACGAAGCTCAGATTACACCACAGCAGACACAGGTTTTCTGAGACATATGGTCAGTGTAAATCAATACAGACAGGCGAACGCAAAGACAGATCCATGACATACATGACCACAAAGAGTTTCTTTTTTAATGTGGCTGCATGATAGCATCATCTGAGGATGAGCTTCTTCTAAGGAATTATAGCATCAATACCAAATCCAATTTTCCAGTTAGTACTGTTAGTAGTAACAGTGGGTATGGTTTTGTGCTCCATTTACATTTTGATTGTGCATTAAACTCGTATAAACTCGTATAATATATAGGCTAATGTTAACACACTGCTTTATCAGCTACTTATTGCTGGCATTACTCACTAATAAGGAGAAACTCTTTCCCAATGGGATGCTCATTAGTGCATTTCCTAAATCAGCTGACCAGTTTTCTCCCATCTCTATGGAACCTCAGCTATTGTTGGAAATCTGATCATCTCAAATTGAAAAGTTTCTCGTGAACTGACTTAGGGAGGTATTTGATTGAAAATGCAAGACACAGCGAACAGTGATTCAGCAAAAAACAATGTGACGGTGAAGAAACAACCTCAACTAACAGAAGGAGAGCACTGTCATATGACAAAAACCTAAAAGGAAATGCATTTAGTAATTTTTTATTCAGTACAGAGGTCTTGTCTTTTTGCTACTGTACATTACGCTATGTTAACAAGAAACTAGAGCTGTCAAGCGCTAAATTTTTTTGACCTAATTAATTACATGGTGTGGCAATTAATTAATCTAATTAATCGCATTTAATCGCACATACATACAGACGTTACAAGAAGCAGGTTTTTTTACCATTTATTATTGAATACAAGCCTATAACTTAAGCTACAATGGTCAAGACATTTTTATCATTGACTGAACCAAACCTATGAATTAGGTTAAGGTATAAGACAGTTGTAAGTTTTGATAAACTAAGTCACCCAGCTCACTCTCACACACTACGGCCACAGTGCTGAGACTCCGCCCCTCTAGAGGTCAGGGTGGAAGAGCTAATGCAGCTACTACTATTCATATGTTTCTGTTTTTGTATTTGTTGAAAGGGGAAAAGTATTCGTATTTGTATTTGTAAAGTTTAAAATGAAAAGTTTTAAAACAAAAGAACATTTCTCGCAAAATCCAGGTACTTCTAGTAATGTTTTAAATCATGGTGTTCAAGCTGTGTTCTCTGAAAGTGCTGTATGGCACATTACAGCAGTCACGAAAAATTAGGCTTTTCAGAAACTACCAGTTTCCAAGTTTACCCAAGACTTTTAAGTTAGACGGACATTTGTAACCAATATGCAACAGTAGTGTACCTGTTTGAGCTGGAGGTAAAACATCTCGGAGAAAGTTTTTCTGCTGAAATACCAGAACCGCTCATTGGCTGGATACACTCTGGCCACCGTCTCCAGCAGGAACCGAACTGGCTCTACCACCTCAGTCACCACCAGGTCCACAGCCACCGTAAGATATACCTGCTTATCTACAGGAGACGGAAAACACAAATGTCCTGATTGAAATAAAAAGCAGCATTTTCAGAAGACATAAGACAGGAAAGCGTTATATCACTGATTTAAAAAGCTTGTAACTAAAGTTCAGGCAATTCTCCAGTAACTATTATGTAACGTGCCTCTTTCAAGGCCAAAAGCCCATATCTTTTCCATTGTAGGCATGGTAGAATATGGCTTTTATCTGTCTTTTTCTTCAATTTACTGCTATTGCTGTGCTTTTTCTGCAATGTACTGCTTTGTCATTAAGCTGACCATCAACTAAAACTAATAGAGCAATAAAAAATGAGCTAATGGAATTGCTAAAAACATGCCGTTTATAAGACACAACACATATAACCAAGATGTGTGCATGATGAACCGAGGCATAACTGCTGAAGGTCACAGAGACACATGCACTCTCCAGGGTCTAATCCAAATGCAAATCCTCATCTCATATAAAATGCACTCGTTATTCTGACTGACACTGTACATTATAAACAACTCCACGGGAGGAAATTTTATGACTCTGTAAAAAATGCACTGGATTTTCCATGTGGATATTACAAGAAAGAACAAAGTTATGTATATATTTTAATTTTTAGGTGACAAGAAACAGCTCTTCTTGCTAAAGGACCTCATTTTTAAAGAGAAATAAAATATCCATAAAAATATGCTATGGTGTACAAAATTAAAAGTAAAAAACAACACTGAGGTAATCTTTTTTATTCATGTGAATTAAAAAATAGTGGTTTGTGGGATTTTTTTAAAAACAGAGAATGATTACACTGAAGTTAAAGGTTTGTCCAAATCAAGGATCTCAAACCTGTCCAGGTTTTCAAATCAGGAAGAAGCCACACCTGAGTAACCCATAGTGGCCCTTTCTTGACAGGTTTGAGACCTCTGGTCTAAAGCATAACATACTGGTAGAGAAATAGGTCTGCACAATCGCAGCTGATACTCCTCTGACAAAAACGCTTAATGTCTGTCAAATCTAGTTAAAAAACTTAAATTTAAAGGTGATTATCTGCATAAATACCTGCTGGGATTATTAACCAGACAGGTTAAGACTGGCCTTAATTATTAATGTCCACGAAAAACGAAACAGCAGCAGTTTAGTCAATTTTTTGGCTTAATTTTGAACTATAAATGAGCAAAATCAAATTATACAAATCCTGCAGAGGTCTTCTGCCTCATTTTGGTCACACCTCAAAAAAATTACATGGATTCAATAGTGATTTCAGGCTGCTTTTTGTTAAGTAAAATATGACTCTTAAAACGAGTGACCTTTCTTAATTTCCTTTAAGCCCGGCTGCTTTGGAAATCTGTCATTTAGGTTTCAATTACTCAGAAAGGCTATAGTTCGTAGCCGGTCTGATTTGAGCACTAAAACATCCAGCCAGGTGACTGGCTGCATTTGGGTTATGATGTGAAATTGCTCTATATTCTATTTGTCAGTCAACAATGAATATTAATCAAACCTGACACACCCATAACGCCGCTGTAGCACCTGCAGTTGTCCCATTCCCTGAACCCTTAACATTTCAGAACATGGAACAACACTACCAAGACCAAGACATTTTACATGCGCGCACACACACACACACACACACACACACACACATATATATATATATATAAATAAATATAAATAATGCTTTTCATATTATTTAATGCTTTCTTGTTTATTTGCATTTATTCTTTGAATAGGTTGCTTTGCTTTCACTCTTCTGTCAGTTCACCCTAGAGCAGCTATTGTTGCCAATGTTTAATCCAATATATATTTATTTACTTAATAATAAAATTACCCAAAGTCAGTCAGAGAGTTGAAGCAATGCTGGTTTATTTGAGGC
>JBBMFX010000141.1:16497746-16513838 GCA_037832545.1 Rhabdalestes septentrionalis | reverse complement strand
AATTTTACTCGAATACAAATACAAATACTTTTCCCCTTTCAACAAATACAAATACAGATACAAATAACGGCCGCTCTAAACACCCCTAGTATAGTATAGTATAGTATAGTATAGTATAGTATAGTATAGTATAGTATAGTACAGAACATAAACTACAGCATAGTACAGTACCGTAATATTAAACATTGTGTATAAATATTATTCTGTAACTTTTATTAATATGAATATGAAGCTAATTACATGTAAGGCAATAATGTGTTTTATTTGATCATAATATTAGGATTTTAAAATATATGGTGCTTTGTGTTTTGTCATTTAACTGATTTCAAGCTTACCCTTTCCATGGGGTTTTGGGATCCACTGCAGCAAAAAATATTCCTGAGTTTAGATGTGCAGCTGCATCTATAATGAAAAAAATAATAATAATAAATTGCACAATGCTAAATAAAGCTAGAATAGACTTCTTTGGCTGTTCCTTATACCCAGACAAATATGTTACTATTTCTGCACTACTTTGGCAGTGCCACTTTCCTGGACAGAGATTAAGTTAAGTTCTGAATTTTGAAAGGAGATACTCCCTTGAAAAGAAAATATGGTCCACCACTGCGCTTAATACCTGTCCGGAAATTCACATCATAGTTATATGTTCTGGGAGCTAATGTTTGTATAAATAATTAAGTAAAACCATTACACAGTAATTAAAGGCATGAATCTTGCTCTATTCAATGTTATCAAGCAGTTGTGCTAGAAAACAACAGGGCACTATAAAATCTTCAGCTATGAACAACATGTTTTATTTATTCAGTCTCTAAATTCTCTTTGTTAAAAATGCATTACATTATTTTATGGAATTCTAGTAGGAAATTTGCAAACATTCTCACAGTAGTCCTATCCTCTGTACCTGTAAAACAGGTATTTTAAAAGCCTCAAAAGTCTCTCACTAAAATAATTGGCCAGTTCTACCTAGGGTATTGGTATAGCTATGAATAATTTAAACTGTTCATGATAACAAACCTGATGTCCACCAATTGATAGTGTGAAAAGTGCCAGTATATGTGCCAATGTTTAAATATCTAGTTACGACAAAATTGCAGCAGTTAAATAAAAATCAAACACTGAATAGTGAGTATGGAGGAATCATTAATACCTGGACAGAAGGGGCCCAGACGCACTCAGTAAAGCCAGAAGAACTAAAACCAAGGCAGCCACCAGTAGAGCTAGGACAAGGAACATCAAAAGTCAATGTCTCAGTTTCTACAGCAAATGTTGCAATGTTTGATAAAATCTGTTTCTGACTTCATTTAGACCTTCATGGTTAACACTATTGATAATCACCTGATTTATCCTTACATTTGGGGGTGAAGCAAAAAATGATGTAAGATATAATACATTGTTTTCAAAAATAATGGGTAATAGTAAGGTGTAATTATAGAGTATAATATAGTACAGAATAGAATAGTACAGGATAGTGTAGGATAGCACAATTTAATAGTGTACCACATTATAAAGGTATGGTATAGTATAGTATAAGAAGTTGTAATAGTAAGGTGTAATAGTATAGGAGCAGCTGGTGGACTAGTGGTTAGGGATGGTGGTGGGTTTGAACAGTGTTAGTGTCATCACTGAGTTGGCATTGCACAAGGTACTGTCGCCAAATACTGCTCCCCGGGCGCCCCTCGTTGGCTGTGGCAGTGTCATTGGTGCTTTTGTGTTTATTTTCTTGCTGTTTTGTCTTTGTCTTGTGGTCTTGTGTTCTGTTCTTTTCTGTTGCACCATGGTCCTGGAGGCCCATTATGTGTTTATGGAAGACACAACAACAAAACCTTCTTGATTTGGCTAGTTAAGTATAGTACAGTATAGAATAGGATAGTATAGGATATCATAGAGTCATAGTATAGCATATCATAATGGTATTAGCATAGCATAGCATAGCATTGCATAGCATAGCATATTATATTATAGTATCGTATCGTATAGTATAGTATAGCATAGCAAAGCATAGTATAGTATATCATAGTATAGTATAGCATAGCATAGCATAGTATAGCATAGCACATTATAGTATAGTATAGTATAGCATAGCATAGCATTGTAAAGTATAGTATAGTATTGTATAGTATAGTATAGCACGGTATAATATAGTAGGCAGCTCTGATTAGTAGTTAACACAAGTGATCTACACTAGGCTTAAGCCTTTCAAGCATTTGGGGGAAAAAACAAAAAAGCAAACAAAAGAAACAGTAAAGAACTAATGCATTTGTGCCATATAAGACATTTGGAATAGCTCCCTCATGTGGAGCCATACCGGCATCTAAATAGTGTTCCTGATTGCTGGTACAGAGCTGAAATTTTTCTCACCATCCATACATAAATGCAACACAGCTTCCCCAAATGGAATTTAAAGGAGCATGTGTTCTGCAGCCAGGACCTTTGCACTGAAATTTAAATAACATTCTTGTTCTCATCCCAAAACCACTCACACATGAATGCTAATTCCCCCCTAACTTCTTTCCCAGCTTGAACACTGGCTAATGTATTCTAACCTGTCTTCTTGCATAGCATAAAGCATTTAGCATAAATTCTACACCTAGCTTTACTTTATCATGGACAAAAAAGAAACATTATTCTGTTTCACAGGGGAGTTCTCGAGAACCTGACATTTCCTCTTTACATAACCTGAAACCGGCTTGTCCGTGTGAAATCAATGTGTGCAACCCAAAACTTGGATCACCAATAACGCAATGCACAGAGGCATATTTTACTGAACATGATGGAACACATGACATGGGCTGCAAGAAGGCACCATCCAAGACAAAGGTTCCAAAGGGAACGACATCATTCTGGCAACCACCAATGGTACAAGGGGAGGGGTTGTGTGGAAAAACAAACATGGAAATGGCCTTTTAATCAATGTGTTAAAACACACCCTGACACTTTCTGCCACACCACTGAAACTCTTTAGTGATGATTGAGCTGAAGATCTACTGCACCATGTCCTTGAAATTAATTAACACACACCACATGTTTAAACTGTAACTGACCCAGAGTAAAACATGAATTTCTCGTTCAAGCAGCAAAGTTGTTGCATCCAGTCTCAAGGACATCCCTGCATACTAATGAACATTTCTAAAACATGGTTTTGATAAGTTTCTTCATAAAAAATAACTGAGGTTATTTTGTATCTTGTTATATCGAACCTATAGAAACCAAAAAAGATTCAACCAAACTGCACCATTTAGCCATTTATCCTTCGTTTATTTATTTATATGGGGATTTATGAAGGCAAAACATCCTTTGTCAAATGGCATATTCTGATGATTTTCTTGGTGAAAATTAGTTACATCCACAGCAGAGAGCAAACATATTGGTTTTCATTTGTTAAATATAGCAAAGATACAGTAATTGTGTATTAATAGTGAAGAAAAGTGTTCTCTATGGGTTTATTTTTTCTTACAATATCAACATGTAACATGTTTGGGTACCTAGACTTCTGAAAGGAAAAAATTAATGTACTGATTCAAAATTGTAAGTTCATATCACCTTTCCCAGGCATGGAGATTAAGCCTAGTATTGGGCTACATCATTTCTTAATAGAGATAGAAAATGGAAATATGTAGTCTATACCTAGGCTTATTCCCTGCCTGAGAAAAGTACCCTTAATGTTCCTTAATTGCATCCCAGTGCTAACAGGGCTCAGATGAAAGCGAACACTCTCCTAACAATACTCTGATAAGTGCTACCTTGCAATATTTAATCTTGTCTTATTTTAGAGCAGAGAAATCACACCCATAGTAAGTGTGCTACTCTGCATTCAAAACATTCTGCCTGCTGCACCCAGCATCCCTGGCCAGTCCAAACCTAATACTGAATATGCAGTGGTCAGCTTCTCCCTGTCTACAGCCTGCTGATCACCAGGCCCATTATTTAAGTTGTGAGAGCTCACTGGAGCCTGCATATAATCATTGGACAGTGCAGCTAATGGAAGCGGCCCACAGTTTAGTCACACTGGCCATATATCTCGCAGATAATGGTTACTCACCCTTTAAAGTCTGATCTACAACATAATCTGCACTATTGTAAAGTACGCTCTACATTATGGAGCGTGCCACTTTCAAAACCCCATTATGCCTTAATCCTCCATGCTCCTCTAATGTATTTCCCACAATGCTCCCCTCATGGGGCGTCTTCCAAAACAAACATGGCAGAAAAGCTTTCCTTTGTGCTGTTTTTGAAAAAAGGGGCAGCTTATTGAATCAATACCCCATGTATCCGGCCCTGGGGATGCAAGAGAAGCATTTTTTCATAGAAGTTCAGATCACAAGACATGTTTCCATTCTGCTGACTCGATTAAGGGTTAGGAGGGATCAAATGGGATCTTCGGTTTGATTGAATCGTAGAGATTAGTGGGTAAAAGTCCTAGATACCAGACGTAACACTTGTTTATATTACTGTTAAGGGCAAATACAGACATGCAAGACACAAAGTTTTTAAACAAAGTCAGAGCAGGCACCTAGTAAAGCCTAATAAAAAATTAATATAGTGGGTAACTTTATGGACATTAATGAACAATGCAAAAGCATACATTACCAGTCTCCACACACATGTGAATCATTATTTAGAGGAACAAAACTTTTGCGCCATTGAGAAAACAATGGTTTGTACTTACGCAGATATGTATCGTTTGGAACCTTATCCACTAAAATAGAACAGGTCACGTTAAGCTCCAAGTCTGAATCTTCAGGCTTCACCCAAAGAGAATAATACCCTGCCTCTTCAAATACGTGACTCAAGCTAGGATGACAGACAAAAATGGCATACCAATGAATCTGAGAAGATTTGCTCATATGCAGGTGACTATGTTATAACTAGTCATACACATTCTGCACTACAGTTCAATTTAATGTATTTTTATAAAAGAGAAATGTCAATATATTTTGAATTCACTTGCATGGGGCACCCTTGAAGAGCATTATGATTAAAGTAACGCAATTTTCTTACATGACAAATTCACTTAAATGAAGACAAGGCAGTGGACAATTTTCCAGTTTACTTTTCCAGTCATCATGCTTGATATAAAGGAAATGTAACTGTATTCATAGTGCACACTCAGTTTAAATCAATATTAATTTGAGCACCATAAACATTGTCCTATATATAGTGCTTATAATCTTATAGTAATTACTATTTATAAACCCATTCTTTGTTTCCTGTCCCAGCATGGCTGCCTCAATGCAGTAAGTAAGCAAAACTTTTTCCGGATGTTGTTTAGTGTGTAAAACAGAGTAAAGCATGAGGCTTGAGGGAGCCACCTAGAGCACAGCAGGTAGAACTGCCGTTCTCAGCCAGTCTAGCATCTCCTGTTTCATCCCCAAAATGTGCTACAAGCCTATATTGATTGGCCTGGGGATGACATACCAGCTAGCATGTTCATCGGGGGAGGAGGGAGGGTCGATAGCAGCCCCGTCTGGAAAGGGACCTCGCTATTGATCTTTAAGAAGCCCACGACTATACCCGAGCCTGGGGGGCAGGGGCACAAGACACAGCACCTCGTCTTACGCAACCAGATACCCCACCACCCATTTAATAATGACCCCAAGTGGAATACCAGTCTTGATGACTCTTAGGTCCAGATTGCATATAAATATGTCGACTGACTCTTCATGTTGAGCAAGTCAACCGAGGTTTCGAGAGATACTTGCAGCTTTGATGTCTTAATGGCTCTTTTCTTTATTATTGGAGTGTCAGCTCCTATTAACCCCCAAAAAGGCAGCAAGATCAATAGCCAGTGAGATATCCTCCAAAGGCCAGCGCTCGAGGACCTGAAAGTCAGGTCACACGCTGACACAGTATGGAGAATGTAGCCTGGGAGATTGCAAATGGAATCTTCAGCTATAAAGGCTGTATATTTAGTGTACGTCAAGGTCCTTGAGGCCATGCAAATGGAATGAGCCTGTCTGGAACAGTGATTTATTGAACTGGATGTTAACGCAATCTGCCCAAATGGAAAAAAAGGATTTTGCACTCAAGAATAGAAAGTGTACCCTATTGCATTTCTAATCAGTGCAACAGTTTAAGAGTGAGCTTAAAAAGAAGCAACGTGGCATTAGCTGGAGCCTTACCTGCACAAGGGGCTCCCACCGCTCACAGGGGAGACCATCAGAGTCAGCGTGAAAGGAGTGCTCACCACTACAGATGCATTTCCTGGTCTAGGCTCCACACTGGTCAAAGGCTGGTAGAGACACTGCAGACATGATGTGCGCATCACTAAGTGTGTCTTTCAGAATCATTTGCACCCTCAATGAATATGTAAACAATTCATCAAATGGTAAACTGTGTTTCTGAAAAAAATACTCTTCGAAAGACTCTTTATAAACTTACTTCAGGTCCAGATCCCACTGAGAAACAATAGATACTTTCCTTTACAGCCTCTTTGCTTGTTTTGTCAAAGCTTACAATAAATCTGAAAGGCTTTATAGTAGCTATAGCTAAAAAACCCCCATATATTTTACATACACTGATTATACTTCTCCATGAACTCCATTAACAAGCTTTTTAGATTGTTGAGTAACACAACTGAAATATAGAACTGAAATAACTACCTTATAGCAGTAATCTGAGGTGTAGAGAACATGCAGACCATAGGGCATCTGATTTTGGACTGTTAATAAGGCTTCATCCATTTTCAGTAAAACTTCTGAAAGAGGAAAACTCTTGAATTTTTGAACAACATACAACATCAATTTAATGAATATGCTACAAATCCAACCCCCTTAATTTTACCCCTTAAAATTACCTCAATATTTATCTCAATTTCCAGGCAATTGGGGAAAATTAAGGGGAAATGTGTTTATTAATGGCTAAAATTACTGAATTTTTCTCTTACTTTTTAAAATTTGCCCCTTAAATAACCAAACCTCCTGAAAAAAATGCCTTATGTTTAGGATTAAGGGGTTTCACACTTAAATCCACTTTTAAGGTCAAATTAAGGGATCGGTTTACAAAATAATCATCACTTAATTCAAATTATGGTGTTTGGCATATTTTCAGGGGTAAATGAAGGAAGAGTTATGCACAATTTAAGTACATTGTGTGTCATAGTGATACTTGCTGGATCAATAATTGATTGAATTATTAGTTTATTTGAGACTTATTATTATTATTATTATTATTATTATTATTATTATTATTATTAGTAGTAGTAGTCATAGTAGTAATAGGAATGTTGTTTTAATAATAATAATAATAATAATAGTTAAATATTTTACTTTATAATATTTTTAATGACAAAAGATTCTCCTGCTCTGCACATTTGAAGTTTCTCTTCACCTAATAGTTGCTCAGTTCTTGCACATAGGATTTCACATGGTTCTCAGACATCTTAAAGAAGATTCCATTCCATAAATAAATAAATATTTGGATATTTAAACTGAATAGGGAGCAGGTCTACAGAATGGTGCAGGAGAGTTTAGCCATCAGCCACAGCTTGTCTCTTGAAAACATATTGCTTTGTGTTTGATGATGATGTTGAGGGCGTTCCAAACGAAGGTATTTAATTAACTGCAGTTCCTAAACCCTCATTCCCAGATCAATGTGTGTGAGGCTTAGGGACCCGGTGGAATGGAATGGAATGCAGTTTTAGTGTTTTCCTGCTCTAACACACCCACTTAAACCCAGAAAGGCCATTTAATCAGCTGATTAGCCTAGAAAACTTATGTGCAGAAGAGGTGGGGTGGGGATCCTGGACCAGGGCTGGGATTGTGTATTCAAGACAGTGAAACAAAAAAATGATCAACACTGACATCTGGAGGACAAATATCATACATCGCTACCAAAGCCTTGTTTACTTTCAGGGCCAATTTCATCAGTGCACCACATTATAATAAAATATAATAAAATGGTTTGATGTTAGATGTTTGATGAAGGGTTCACTACAACCCCCCTTTTCATTCAGACTATACATGGAAAGGAATTAGCAAAAATATAATGAGATTCATGTCAAAAGGTATGACTGTAATGTTTTAAGTTTAAAATTAAATTAAAACTGAAACAAAAAATGGCTTTACAAAAATCTGACTTTTCCAAAAGGTGGTTTGTAGAGGAGTTAGATGTTTTCTAATACAATTCATGCACAGTCGAGGTGTGGTTGAATCTATCTGATGTGATGTTGATTTGAATGCAATATGTAGTACAACAATTAAACAAACAAATAAATAAATAACAGCACATTACATCATATGGGTTCAATCGCATTTCCACAGACTGAAAAATGTGCATGAATTGTCTTTGAGGTCCTAAAGGCACATTAACACAAGCAGCCCTTTTCAACGTAAAAGTTAAGAAAAATAGTAATGTATACACGATTTTTGGTAAATGAAAAGACATAAATGCAATTAGAAGGTCACACAAAAAAATATAAGGACAATGCAGGACATGAGCCTTTCAAAACATTCCATTCTATATCCTAACTTGATTCTTACAGTTAAAGATTTCAATGTATTTGATTTTGAGGCTTAAACATTTAAAATCCTGGACAGATTCACTGACAGGTTCATAATGTACTCATTAGAAGACAGTACAAAATGCATAAAGACACAGCTAAAATGAATGCCACAGTAGGCTACTTATCTGGAGGTTGCTTAAACTATTATTACTTTTTCTAGTAATAAACCTTATGCTACCTGAATCCGTGGCTGTCACACAATGTCCTGTTATGAGAAAAATAAAACAAAATATGGAACTTGGGCTGTAGATCTCCATTGTTGCTTGAAAATATGATACTCTGCTGCGGGTACTAATGGTACAAAAGAATATAAACCTAGTTCAAAGTGCACAGGTAGGCATGCTGGATATCTCCAATGGCAGCTATAACAATGATTTACGAGTTTATGATTGGAATATAATATCATAAATAAATACATACACATAAATAAATATGATTTAAAGGAAGTCAAGCAGGTGTTATTTTCATTTTTAACCATACACACAGGGTACACAGTGAAATGAAACAACGTTCCTCCAGTTCAGAGTTGTATGTACAAAGAACATAAACTGAATACCACAAGACTAGCCATGTGTGGGCAGGACTTGATTACAGAGTGTAAAATACAAAAAAAAATTACGAGACAAGACAACGCACACTGCAGTTTTAAGTCCTAATTTGAATGAATACAGTATTATTTTCTAGCAGAAAATTACATGAGTGCCCAAAAGATGCAGATCGAGGTAGATAAATAATTGTCCTCAATTATCTAATTGTTGATAAAACAGCAACAACAAGATTTTTAATCAACAGACAGTATTTTCTTTGTTAATGCAGAACAGTGTTTATATGCATGGTGTCTAGGTGAAGGAAGTAGTTCAGTTCAGTGTGTGTGTGTGTGTGTGGAAATTATACTATTCAGTTCTGATTCAGGGGCACCTTTTCCAGGCACAGAGCAGCAAGTGCTGCACGGAAAAGTGGTGTTCACTACAATAATAAAGGACTGAATAAAAGCTAAATAAACTGAGACAGTAGACAAAAAGACAATTCAAAAGTTTGTATAGGTGCCACCAAACTTGTCTATATAATAATAATTGGGACAAAAGTTTTAGAAGCCTAATAACTTTTTTTCTGTAATTGGTCAAGCATTTGCAGTGGGGCAATACCTGTTGGCCTCTTCAAGTACCATGAGTACCAGTTAATTAGTCATTTCTATACGTAACAAGAAATATTATTGTTTTCTCAGAAATAAAGACTTTGATACTGAAAGTACTCACTTTAAACAATATCTGAGGTTAGAAATTAACATTCTTAAACCTGCTTAAAAAGATGAACCTGTCTATATATCAGCGTATTGCAATTCTAGTTCTGGATGTCCGGCAGTTTGGTGATTTCTCCACTTAAACACTCCTGCTAAACCGGGAACTGAACACATTCATTGAAATAGGTGTGTCCGCGCAGACAATTCACTAAACTCTGCTGCACACTGACACTCCAAAAGCAGTAATCAAGATCCTTCACTTTAATCAGTGAGTTTACCCCCATTAAAATCTCCGGACAGGAGGTCACGCTTCCGCTTTACCCGCTTTGTCCTGGTTAATCACCGCTCCTGTTGGGTAATGAATTTGGTTGTAAGGAGTGCTCTTAAGACGATTGCCTTTAATTCACAGGACGCTAATTTCCTTTTACCTCCTCAGTCTGGAGAACCAGTCACCCTTGAGACACTTTTAATCAGCTTTGAAGGTTCAGCCCTGTTCTCGCACAGGGTCCCTCATTGTAACAGTTGGATCTTGTTTATTTCTCATCTCTGTGTTCTGCTCTAATTCTACACTACGTTTTGAATATATAGCATGCAGGACAAGTCCCATGTGAGGAAAGGGCTTATATATCAACTCTACCACCATGCCACTGTTTGTCTAGCTCTATTTATGCTCAGGCTTCTCTTGGGGCACCTATTGTACCTTGGGCCTTAGGATGAATTCCAGCTGCTGACTCTGCCACATTGATTCAGATTCAGAAGAGGAGAGAGGCAGGCAGAGCACCACAACATGGTAGGACTGTTGAGGATATCTGATTTTATGGTTCTAGACCACAGATCATGTGATAAGATAGGCAAGCCTCAGGTGTTGTTGCACATTTTACAGAATAAAATGTCTCACCTGTTGCTGCTTTTACTCTGTACAGCTGTGTGAATGTAGATAGCTTCAGATTTGTGTTTTTAAATAAAACTACCTGAAAAAAACTATCTACCTGAGAAGATCACACATACTGTTTTTTCGTGGATGGTGGAGATTGTATTTATTGCTGGTTAATATTTTGGTTCATAGTAATTAGATGCAATTAGAAAAAAATAATATCTTTCTATGGAAAAATGTCTCATTCTGTCCGCACCATTGACTGCTATGCTGGGATGGTTTTGTGTTTGAGTCAAGCCTGTTTCCTTCATGCTGTTGTCTTTTGTGCCGGGCTCCTAAAGCCTTCTGCTGTAGTAGGCAGAGGGCAGATTAGACTGTTGCTAGGAGACCTGTTGATGTCAGTCAGCGTTATCAGTCGGGTTGCTTCATTGAGACATCTGTTTACTCTGTGGCGCAACAGTTTGATGGTACACTGATGGGAAAATGGTAAATAGATTTAAAAAAAAAACACATTACATAAATCCAGAAAAGGCAAGTAGTTCTACATTGCTTTTCATGCAATGGGTTAATTAGTTTAAAAGTGGTAGTAATAATAATAATAATAACAATAATAATAATAATAACACATTTACTTAATGTGTGGACTCTATATTTCAAGATTTACATCCCATTTACAATATCCTTTTACTGAAAGTGAAAATTATATTTCTTTCCCACAATTGGAAAACATAAATCTTCTTAAAAAGGACGTTGGAGGTAGGATTAAATGTGAAACCCATGTGATCTCTTGGGAGTCTCACTGGCTTGCTCGAAGGGGAAAGTTTAAGTAACTTGTGTGACCCTCACAGAAACATAGTAATGTTTTTTAAAGTATGTTAAAACTGCAAGTCATCATTGCTTCCAGATGGGCTTCACATCAGCCAATCACAGTCCTTATTTTGGAAACGTCCCCCTACAGAATGTTTGTTTTGAGACTTGCTCCCTATACAGTATAGTTTACAAATGAGTATATAAATAGACAATGTTTATAATGTCTGGCACATACTATAATAAGCATAATATATAGTGTGTCATCGTTCTTTGTATTCAAATGAAATGGATGTATAATCCTTGTCTTCTTCCACCATAAATAATGTTGCATTACTTTAAACATTTCCCTAACCATTAGGTGTTCATAATGCTCTGTGGTGAATAGCAGTGAGAGTAAATGACTGAGTGAGGATATGTTGTGTGTCTCCACAGGCTGGTAAGATTCAGGCTCTGACTCTGGAGGAGAGAGAGCAGCTCCTGCCCATGCTGCACAATGCACAGTGGGTGGAAGTGGTGGGTAGAGATGCCCTCTATAAAGAGTTCATCTTTAAAGACTTTAACCAGGTAAGCAGTCTGCTTAATTTCTTGTGTTATTGTAACTTACATGCTGCTTCAATTTTTTTAAATGAATTTTCTTTATGAATTTTTCTCCTAGGCCTTTGGGTTCATGTCTAGAGTTGCACTACAGGCTGAAAAAATGGACCATCATCCTGAGTGGTTTAATGTTTACAATAAGGTACTACTGCTACTACTTCTGTTACCATTACTGCTAATAATAATAATAACCACCATCATATCAATGTATTGTTCTGGTTCATTCTTACATATCATAGCTGTCAGAGCAAAACTTGGGTGTAATTTGAAAATTGCTGTTTTCCCTATATCAGAAATGACTCAAAATGACGTCCAGAGAACATGCATACAGTATTTGTTACATAATATTGGTGTGACTTGCCAATAATGATCCTCTCTGTGGGTTTTCTCTCTGCCAGGTTCAGATCACTTTAAGCACACATGATTGCGGAGGGCTCTCCCAGCGTGACGTCACTCTTGCCACTTTCATTGACCAGGCCTCAGTTCTCTGAGGCAACTCGCCCTCACCCGTGTCGCCGCTGAGGGCCTGACATACTACCAAAATGTTGTGTTAAACGTATTCAGTGTCTTGGATTTCCAGACACAGACTAACCTTGGAGTTAGTTACTTTAACAACACATTCTGCCTATCGCCTGTTACAGTCATTCCTGCCTGTATCAACCCACAGTTGTAGCAAGAGGTTTGTGCACAGCCACAAATATCCACATAATTACAGAGATACATTACTGTTTTCTGGCCCTCAACCCAGTAACCTCGTTCCCCTTAAAATACTGTGCCTTTATTTTATATTTGGTGCACAAATGTGCTGTAAATGGTCTTCACTGAGTCTCATTCAAAATAAAGTTTCTGTCAGCTTGAAGATATATATTTAATATTTTCAATGGTCACCTTCATGCACCCTGGAGTGGGTTTCAGGCCTCCTCACAGTCATCGACAGATTCTGTATTAACCATATCGCTCCATTCTCTACTCATCATTAATAAATACGTTTCGAAAAGAAATTGCAATTAATTACTCTAATGACAAATATTTCTCTTCTACACAGTATGAAAAACATCATAGCGCTTTAATTTTCAAATAGACTTTAATGATTCTTACAGGAACAGTGGGATACATGGAAGTGCTGAAAGTGGCTTGTACATGGTAAAGGCCCTCTCCCTGAGGCTGACATAGTCACTGCACTAGCCCGAGAGCCTGCCAGAAGGCATGAAGGTAAACACTACTGGTCAGGAGTCGCAGAAAACCTCAGTAATGAAGGTCATGGGGTCTCTAGAGGCTGCAGAAAACAAGGTGCCTCACTTTTAGGTAGTCATATAGTATTGTCACACATGCTTCTCTGGAGGCAAAGGGAGGATTGTGTTAAATATAAAATCTTGAATATGAAAATAATATTCACAAACATTCTCGCTATTGTACGAAGTGGTACTTTCCACATTTAATAGCTTAACCTAAGGCAAACGTTAAATATTATGATGCTACTGCAGTGGTATCATGTTACGTATGGTGTCCCTCAAGTTTCAAACACATTTTCATGCCCACACACATTTAGCCCTGTAATAACATTAAACAAAAAAGTACAATTAAAAATTATAATTACATTACTGAAATATGAGACACTACATTAGTGATGTATAATGTAAAAACACACACAGTGGTCAAAACCATTATGAAAGCATAAGGAATTAAATAGCTGATGAGGTCTGCAGTCATGATTCAATGGTACCATCTCAGCACTTCATCATCATCATCATCTCCCTGTTTGTCCAAGAGCTACTCTCCCTTATTACAGCTCAGAAACATTAGCAAGGCAATCACCTATTGGTGCAGCATCTTCCTGGATTAAGATAAACAAAATAAAGAAACGCTTTTGAAATTTTTTTTATCTCCCATTTTTTCTGACAGAGAATCCTCCCATTTTGTTCAAAGCCACGAGATTAACTGTTTTTTAAATCCAATCAGTGAACCGTGCGAGGAATTACACTTAATCCAACAACAGAGTGAAAAGCCCTCAATGTATAAATGCTGGAACAACATCTGAGGTAGAGAGGAAAGAAACAGTGATTGTTTCAGACACTTATTTAGAACTTCAGGCAAGTTCAGATATTTGCAGCTGATTAAAAAAAACAAAAAACAGATCCAATTTGTTTTCAGTAAGATCCGTCGGCACTCGACTCCCTTCTATTTATTCAGAGGGTATTATTAATTACTGTTGAATTTTGGGATAAAAACCAGAATAAAATGATCAATTTAAAATTATTTTAGGTTCACCTGAGCAGTGCTAAAATATCGGCACTTTCTGTGCTTTTCATGTTACATTAGAGAACTGTACAATGTTGGAACTCTTTAGAGAAACTATGATCTGCTGCTTGGTCCGTTGTTCCATTTTAGCCCTGTAACAGTGATACAAATGAATACAATTGTCTGTGATCTTGATCAGTAATAGCACACGTTTGAACCGTAGGAGTTCCAGAGTTTTGCTATGCTGGCTTGCAGAAAGCCACGGACTGTGACGACCGTTCTTCGAAAAAGTGAAACTTTTTTGAGGGAATCTCCAGAACTTCAGGCCGGAGCTTGTGATTAAGAGTAAAATGTTTAATTGTATGCTTCCCTCTTGATAACCTGAGAGCTAATTTGGAGCCGTTGTCTCCAACTGGACGGCTGCAGTAATGTGAGATATAAAAGGAGAACCGTTCATGTTAAACTGATGCCACAAATAACACAGACACAACACACTTCTCCAAACTTGCTAAAGGAAGTTGTCCCTGAACGTTCTGTGCTAATTCAGATACCAAGACACTTACAGTAAATCATCAATGCCCAAACTGTGTGGAGAACTATGGCTTGTGCTTAAACAAGAAATGAGTAAATGGGTGATTGAAATGAGGGACTGAAAAGTTAGTAAATAGCTGTAGACAAACGTGATGAGGGACCAACTGGCAGCCGATCCAGACTCAGTGCGTTTTGGAGCTCCCATTTAAGTGGTTCTTCTTGCTGGTGTGGTGGTTTTTCTGGACCTTGGAGACTTCAGTGCTGTAGAGGCAGTCCAGGAAGCCACACGATATCTCCGACACCATCGACCTGTCAGGGATGGACTGTGCCATGCCATAGATCGCTCCCTGAATACAGATTTCAATCTCGGGTTAGTGCACATGTGTAAACATGTTCTACTTGAAGGAATGACATGGGCACCAATTAAACAAACAAACTCCAGCTCAGACGGATGAACATCAGACTTTAGTGAGTCAATGCTCTGTAATTCTTGGGGCAAGTACCATCACAGGGCTTTTCTTTCAGATAGAGGATATTTTGCTGCATTCTCAAAGGTTAAAGCAGCTGTAATTCATGTGACTCACCACAGGGCTGCCTGGGCTTTATGAGTCATCCATGATGACTACAGGCAGCCTCACATAAATACTGAGTGCTTCTCAGTATCTCTGATCCTGTTTCAGGTTCTACATGTGAATCCTTCTAAAGGATTATACAAACCACAAAATATGGACAAAAGTATGGGGACACACCCTGTTTTTCTGGGTTTGGGCTAGGCTTGTTTCTCCAAAGCGAAAGGCAATAATCTTTAGCAGACCAAGACATTTTGGACAATACTATGCACTCAACTTTGTGGAAACAGTTTGGGGAAGAACCTTTTGTATTCCAGCATGTATTGTTGATACAAAATTGATCCTTACATAGATCAGTGGTCCCCAATGTTTATTTTGTCACGAACCGGTTTAATATCAGCCTTAGTCTTTAATATAGACTATGGATATCCGGTCATTTTTTCAGACTCTGATGGTAAATAAAACGAAATACTGGAAGTTTTTTTTCTTTTTCTGTGCAGCCCGCAGACCAGTACCACATGACCCACAGCCTGGGGCTTGGGGACCAATGCTCTACAGAATGAATGGGCACAAATTCCCACAGAGACACTCCAAAGCTGTTAATAGCTGAGATGCAGGGACCAACTCTATATAAAAATCTATGTATTTTAATGCAAAGTCATTAAAGTCTCTGGTGGTGTGATGTCCAGGCGTCCCAATACTTTTGTCCATATAATGTAGAGTAGAGTAAAGTACA
>JBBMFX010000141.1:16472064-16491393 GCA_037832545.1 Rhabdalestes septentrionalis | reverse complement strand
AGAGAGAGAGAGAGAGAGAGAGAGAGAGAGAGAGAGAGAGAGAGAGAGAGAGAGAGACAGAGACAGAGACACAGAGAATCAGAATTAGTGTATGTTATGGTCACAAACAACTTGCACAACTTGTCACGAGTGTCTGACTTAAGCTGTGAAACAGACTGAACAGATGTTGTTGGACAGCAGTCAAGCTGTAGGTCTGCCCGCTGCCCTCATTGTACACTGCTCTGTTAATAATAGCACTTCCTGTGTGTTTGTAGCTCTCATAGGAAGTTTCTTAACGGACTAGCACACAATGCCGATCTCAAAATTCTCCCTGCCACACCTGCAGAAACAACCGAAACAGACAGCAGGGCACCTTTCTCTTCGACAGGTCGTTACTAAACACAATTTTCCTGTTACGGACAGTGTTGTGTTGACTGGCTTCCCAGCCTGAGCCTAAGCTGTCTGGAGATGATACAAAATGCAGTGTTTCTGCACCAGACACCAGCTGGTCCCAAGTTTCACACCTTCTAGCACTCGTTACAGCTGTCTAGAAAATTTCTCTACATAAATTATTGACTTAATGACAGCTAGGTATAGGTGTGTTAAATTTTTCCCCTAGTATTGTGGGAACAAATGTCTTTAAACATAGCAGCCGGTGATTCTAAACATTCATAATATTTCTATCCACTGGTTGTCTTACTTTGGACTACATCAAATCAAGTCACATCAAGTTTATTTAAAGAGTCCATAATCCTACATAAATGCTGAATGTGCATTATTCAGCACATAAATTATTGACTTAATGACAGCTAGGTATAGGTGTGTTGAAATGCTTGAGGGTCCAGAGATTGGTAGTTTCTAGTTAAATGTACTCAAGTGCATTTTGTTGGATGTATTTTCAGATCATTATCTTAGTTCTACCGAAGTGAGGGAAATAATTTACTTTTTTTTATTCAGGCCTTCTCATTTATACTCAGGCCACTTTTACCATTTTTCATCTTTTCATATAGAAGACAGCATCTGTATTTTTCCACACACTGAATTTCCGAGCTTTATCGTTTGATTTTAGGATGTAGTTTTCTGACATGACACTTTTACACTAACGAGCTCTATTAGGATCAACAAAAAGCCTTAGCTGAAACACATGTACCCCCCACTACCCACTCTCAGGTGTCATTATTTCTCAGAAGTAATAACACTCTTAGGTCCCTGTAACCAACCAGTTCTATGAAGATCACCCAAAAGCCTCGGTGGAATCACATGCAACCCCCACTGCCCACTCTCAGGTGTCCCAGAGAGTCCCAGGGAAAACACGGTGACACTTCTGTCTCCATAACATAACAGCCAAGAACTTCAAACACACTCTCTGTGCACCCAATCTGAACTATCGAGGTCTTTCCTCAGGATACATTTGTTCAGATGTGTTTCTCCAGCCTGTACCACATTTACTCCTCGAATGAAACGCACTTACCCAGTAGTCCATGCTGGCTGTCAGGTGCAGGGCAGAAGAGGACAGCTGTCTTGCAGGAAAACGAATGGAAAACAAACTGATGAGACCCTTTGTTGAGTTGTGTCAAAAGACACGACCGACTAACATGACACAATCTCAGACTCAGTCCTGGATCAGGAAGTACTCAGTAAAAGGCAGCACGATTCGTTCAGAAGTGCAGAGCAGGAGGGAGGGCCCGGCTTTCAAAAGACCTACAAGCCATATCCATTTCCTCCAGCACTCAGATTCTATGCAACGTATTACATACAGATCTGCACTGTAGCCTCGCGTCGTCAGTGACGTATTCAGGAAGGTTTGCACTGATGGGCTGTTTTTTAATCCACTGCTTTCCAACCCTAGAGCTGAAAACAAACTTCACTGCACGTTTTTCACACACTCACCCCAGCTCGTGAAGTATTTAAGTTGTTTTAAAAAATAAAATAAAGAAGTTAAAGTGGGCACTGACTAACACAGGACATTGTGAAATCGATATCTGCATTTAACCTGCTTACCAAGCAGAAGGCAGCCAATAACGCAGCACCTGGGGAGCAGTGTGTGGGGATGGTACCACAGTGGTGCCACTAGCAGTCCTGGGATTCAAACTGCAACCTTCCAATTGCATGGGCATCTCCCTAACCACAAGGGCAAAAGCTGATGGTGAACATTGCTAAAGCTTCAGAACATCCCACCCACTTCCCAGCCCTGGTAATCCGCATATTCAAAGTACAAGATTAAATTTTTCCCCTAGTATTGTGGGAACAAATGTCTTTAAACATAGCAGCCGGTGATTCTGAACATTCATAATATTTCTATCCACTGGTTGTCTTACTTTGGACTACATCAAATCAAGTCACATCAAGTTTTTTTTTAAAGAGTCCATAATCCTACATAAATGCTGAATGTGCATTATGGGACTAGAATAAAAATATGAACAAATCAGGAAGCGTAATAATAGTAGGAGGCACAAAATGAATAAAAGAATTAGAAAATCAACAATAAAGTGCAGAGATTTAAAGTGGGAGTGAGTATTTTAAGATGGGGAAGTATAGTATAGTTTTTAGCAGTCTTTTAACAGTTTTAAAGCTGCAGCCACAAAGTGTGCACTTAGTATTCTCCTCTGATTCTCACACTGTCCTGAAAGTTGAATGATTCCTTGTATTATTCGTCACTTTTAATTAAAGTCTCTGCCAAGCAATTATAATGTAATGTAACTGAAAAAATTACTGTTCACTTGTTGCCTTGTGCATGTCATTCCTTGACAGGTGTCACTGTATCAAGATAATAAATATTATTCACTTCACCTGTTAGTGGCTTTAATGCTCTGGCTGATCATTGTCAGGGTAATAAAAAACCCCAGACTATATAGTGGTATTGCAAAAATATAACAAACATTATAAAGAGTTTATTTTAAGGGGAAAAATAACATGAAGGAAAGTACAAGATGGTCCCTTTAAACTTGTCACTTTTTCGACCACATAAACCCCCACCCCAATATGACACCTGCCCTTCCCACCACCCTGACTGGGTTGGCTGGTTCCGCTGTTTGCCACTGCAAAAAAGTGCAAAGGCACAGTTCTCACATTTTCTTTTGAGGAAGTTACAGAAATGTGTAGTATTTACAGTTTACACCACACCCTCAAACAATGAAATTTGTAATGTGCCAAATTTCATACCTCAAACCTGTGTTTCATACCTCAAACCTATGTTTCATACCTCAAACCTATGTTTCATTCCTCAAACCTGTGTTTCATACCTCAAACCTGTGTTTCATACCTCAAACCTGTGTTTCATACCTCAAACCTGTGTTTCTTCATAACTCGGACCTGTTTTGCAAACATAAATCACAGACAGGATCACTTTTTTGCATCTGTTTTGGTCACATCAGCAAATACAAAAGTTGATTTTTCTTTGCTATTTGACACAGAGGTCTATTTTGCCAGTGCCTTTGTTGCTGAACTTCTAAAGACCAGAGTGCCTCTCCACTTCTCATTTAATCGGATGCTTTGGATTTAAGTCACATTTTCACAGTCCTCCTTCAAACGCCAGACATGGTTTTATGTTTTTAACAGATGAATCTTATCTCAATCCTTGAACCTTTGCTCCAGTAATACAGTAACCCAATGATTCAGCTGACACGAGAGAAAAAGAGAAACAGTGACCCCTGTCAACCAAACACTTCTTTGCATTTTATCTGCGTCTCGGGTCACTGATTCTGCTTTGTGTTCACAGTCAGCTCCATAATTGACACCATTTATGAATGATGGTCAAAAGTTATTTTTGCACTTAGTTCAGTTTTACCCTCACATGTGAGATATATCGTATAGTGAATTGAATCAAATCTATTAAAACCATTATCTAAACAATTTGACATCTACAAGATTCTATAAAGTGATTTGTTTGTTTTGATTGGGGCGAGGGTTGATGACTGGAAACACTATTCTCTGCTGGAATGTTTTCAGGGCCTTTGGGGGAAAACCAACTCCAAAACATCACAGATTGTCCGCTACATTTAACAGTGGGGGATGAGGCTCTTTTGCATATTTTTACACCTTGAGTAGGGTGGGTGTGAAACTCTCTTTTGTCTCATCTGACCGTATGACCCGGTGGTTTCAGTAGCATCCAGAGAACTATAGTGTTAAAGGAACGTGCTTTCTTCTGGCACACATTCCATGGATGTGGATTCTACCTTTTTTGTAGAGTTGTTGACAACAAAACACCACCATCCTCTGCAAACCTCATATTCTAACCATTATCTTCTACCCAAAGGGGCGCCGCCAGAAATCTTGGGCCCCACGAAAGATTAGAATTTTGGGAAACATTATTATTAAGATAATATCACTAGCCCCTAACAGGGCCCCATGTCAGTGCTGGGCCCCTAGAATCGTTCTAACCTTTCCCCCCCTGGCGGTGCCCCTGTCTACCTATAATGTATTGGTGTAAAAACATTCATTTCTAGGCTATTACTTTTTGAGATAAATACTGGAACAGGTACAAATTGTACATGTATTTTTTTGATCCAGACAAGCCAGCCCACAAACTGAATTGTTTTCAGGCCTAAGCACCTACATTTTGAGAGGCAGAGGCTCAAGGGTAAACTGACTGTGACTTAATTGAATTCGCATCACATGACAAGCACCATTAACCAGATAATAGTTTTTTTGAAAGAAAGTAAATGTTATGCATTGCTGCGTCAGAGTGGAACATGAACTGTAGTTGCCTGTGTATATGGATACAACATAAAAAAAATGAACATCTAACACACATTGGTTATTATTGTTTATTAAAGGTCTATATTGCACTGTGAAATGTTATTCAAGATCCTTGTGAGTTTAAAAACCCAACCGAGTATCTCATGGAAGCCAAGCTGAAACACTTTTAAAGGTAATCTGGACACACATTTTTGATTCTTATAGATAATCTGATGTAAATGTATATTGATTTCACAATGTGTTGTGCTCGGACGTGACTATATTTCCAGTGAAAAGGTAACATTTTAATAAAAACATTGTACATTCAGTGATAATTACATCCAGATATGTTAGCCGGGTTTTGAGTTGGATAACATATATCAGATTAACAGTGACTGGCAAGAGGATATGCCAATGTTGTGAGCCTTATTGGCATTATGATTCCAAGAGCATGTTCTGGTGTATGGTATAAATGTAAAAAAAAAAATTGATTCATGTTGAACTAACTGCATTATAGGCCTTTCCGATAACACTTTTTCCGGGATAAGATTTCATTAAGAATGCTGTTTTTAATTAATCAACAATAATGTGAACAAATTCAATTAATTTGAAGGAGTTTTTGTGATGTGAAAGATCATGTCATGTTTTTTAAAAAAAAGAAAAAAGGAAACCAAAAGAATGAATGCTGTAGCAACTCACCAGGAATTGACATATCTTGATTCCTTTTTATAGTTTCTACAAAAACCTAAATATAAAGAGAAACATTGTTTCTACTGGTTATGGAAACGAATACAAGCATCTCTGTGCTTTGTTTATATTGTACTTTGTCGGTGTTGAAAACAATTAGCTGTAGATTCTAAATATTCAGCAACAGGCAGCCATTCTTCTGGGATCATTCTGTTCAACTGTTCCTCTTATATCAATTCACTATACGTAGACTTTATGAACTGTATTACAAAGCCATGCAGTAACATGATATGCAACACAGTCAGTTATATCCATTTCTTCTTTATAGGACATTACCCTCCAGGAATGCTGCCGCAAATTCCAAAGCTCTGACAGCTCAGACCCTTGGACAAGTCAGAGTTACATTTTGCTTCATTTCTATGAAGTTGTGTTGAGCACATTTGATAAAAAATGTCCCAAGAAATGGAATTGAACCAGAGTGAACCTGAGGCAGCCGTAGCCTTGAGCTTGCCGTATAAGGGCAGGCCATAATGACTATAGAGGTTCAAAATATGCAAGGTGATGACAAAGCGACTGCTGCACTCATAAATCTTTTAGCACTGTCTAACACATGGAAACGCCCTGAGGGAGTGATGAGACAGCAACGCTGGTGTTATTTGGATGAGCTACAGTAAATGTATCTATCAGCCATGCTGAACATCTCCCTGAAACAAACACCTGGTATATTAGTAGGGAAGTTCACATTATACCTTAAAGCCTGACTATAACAGAGAAAATCCTGCAGCACACTTATTTACAAATGGAAGGAATAAGAAGGACATGCTGAATTTGTACATACACTATATGAGGAAATGTATTGGGACACCTGGCCCGGACGCAAACAGGCATTTCATTCAAAAACTGTACATAGACTTTAATATGGATTTGGTATCCCTTTGCAGTATTACAGCTTCCGATCTTATTTTAAGACTTTCCACAAGATTTTGGAGTTTCTGTGGGAATTGGTGCCCATTTATTCTGTATTAGGTCAGTCACTGATGTTGAATGAGAAGGCCTAGCTTGCAATCTCAATTCCAACTCATCCCAAAGGTGCTGGATGGGATTGAGGTTTGGTCTCTTTGCAACCCAGTCAAGTTCTTCCACACTGAACTCATCCAACCATGTCTTTATGGATCTTTGTGCCCTGGGGCACAGTCATGCAGGAACACAAAGTTTGAAGCATGGCGTTGTCCAAAATGTCTTAGTATGCAGAAGTTTTATGATGATCCTTCACTGGAATTAAAGGAACTTGCCTAAACCCTGAAAAACAGGTGTGTCCCAATACTTTGTACAGTGTAGTATGACACCTGAGCCCTCTTGATTTCATTGCAAGCATAGTGCGAACACTGTGGACTTCTATGTTACTGCAGGGGGTGAAAACACCATGTACCACATGCCACATGACCATCAAGGCAATCAAATGTGCTCCTATGGATAGCCTGTTCTCACAGCAAATTTAAGCAGAGACTAATACCACTGTCTACCACCATACCATTCATAAAATTTGACCATAACAGGCAAGTAAGGCTTACAAGATTCCAGCCTTCTGAATAACCTCATGGTCTGCTGGCTTCCAGCCCATCAGCCAAGACTCTAGTAAAGAGGCACAGCTATGTGGTGCCTGGATTCAAACTTCTAGGCGGTCTTTCCTGCAGTGTCCGTGGTCTAATAGTCCACAATGGAGCCATTTCTGAAACATGGTGGTTACAACCCTGAAATGTGTGTATCATTTCCAAGATTATGAGGAAACATAAATCAGCTGGACTGGCCTGGAATGTGCTAACACATCAGGGCCCAAGGGATAGAAAAAACACAGCCAACAGAAACCACAGCAATGTCCTCTGTAGTCATTGGCAAAAGACAGCAGTACAATACTGGCAGGTACTGTTTTAATGCCTGAAGCTAAGAGGAATTACCCCAGGCTCTGTGAGGCGCAGCTGCATTTTACAACCTCAGTAGATTCAAGGTGACAGTGAGACTTTTTCACAAAGACATAGCTCCAGTAAGATTAGTTAGATGTGATAGGTGACACTATTAATGAAATGCAGTAATTTTCATCCAACTTAGGGCATAGGACCTCTGTGAAATATACTAGATGCTGCCACTACTGATAGACAAGCAGCAGAGACTGGAGTAATGAAAGCTTGGGAAGGGAAGGCAGTAGTAGCTTCAACGGTTGAAGTGGCGGTTAGTATCCTTACTCTGTAGCCTGTGAAAGCTAGTGAGAAAAAAACAGCTGTAGCTCCATGAATTGTCCTCTAAGCACACAGCAGAAATGAGTAGCCTCCATGGGAGGCCTCTGCTTTGTGTAAAAGAGAGGGGCACGGGGGAGGTCATGTTGTGCTGAGGTAGCAACTTATGGGATATTTCCATTGATATGGTAGCTACTGGTGTCCAGTCTAAAATAACACATTCTAGACCAACCATGAGGACTGAGCATACTGCTTTCATCACAGCCTCACTCTTGTTACAGCATCATGAAGCTGATACAGAAGCTATCGCCAAGTCCAAGTTTAAGTAGTCTGAGGTAGGTTTTGGTAGGGCAATGTCAAGGTGCATCATGGGTAGCCTTGCAGTAGTCTAGCAGAATAAGTGAAAGGGTCCAAATAATTCATAAGACAAAATTATACCTAAGACATCATTCTTCTAAAAAATGTGGTGCTCTCACAGGCTATGAGAGGACAGCGCTAGGTCCTGAAGCCCTAACAGTATTGCTGCATGTATGAGAGTTACCCAACTGACCTATATGTGAGAATAGAGAGTGGACATCAGAGGGAGCATTACACTGTCTGTTAAACATCATGTAGCCATATTTGTAGCCTCTACTGCATTGGAGGTCAGTAATAATGAAAAGACTACTGTTAGGTCTCCATACTGACTGTTTGGTACTGTTAAGCAGAGCATTTCGTGTGTTGTCAGTTTGGCCTTTTTATTAATTTAAATAGCCCTGGAGGGCTGTATTACTGTAGTTTTTGTGATATTCTCCCTCAAACACAACCCTCTATGGTATTAATTTATATTTGAAGAGGAAAAAAATATTTCAGCCTAGTTTTTGGGAGTTTGGAGATCTTGATATAAACCAATCATAAAATATGGCCCACCCAAGACCCCCTAAAATATTTTAGTTGGTTGCCTCAGAGCAAAAAGTTGTTAAACGTGTACTAAAAGGTCAAGGTATTTTGTAATGAATAAAACAAATACAAGTTTTTTTTGCAACAACAACAACAATTGCAACAAGTGTTACTTCAACAAACTTCAGTTACAATTGTTTTGTCAAATCGGAATTATCCATCCGTCTGCACCGTGTGTTTGTGTTTAAATTAGTGCTGTCAAGCGATTAAAAATGGTAATCTGATTAATTACATGGTGTGGCGATTAATTAATCTAATTAATCGCATTTAATCGCACATACTTACAGACCTATAAGAAGCAGATTTTTTACCATTTATTATTGAATACAAGCCTATAACGTAGGCTACAATGGTCATGGCAACTGTAATACTGACCAAAACTATGAATTAGGTTACAGTATATGACAGTTGTCTCCCAGCTCTACACACACTCCGGCCACAGCGCTGAGACTCCGCCCCTCTGGAGGTCTGGTTGGAGAAAGCTAATGTGGCTAATTCCAGCTCAAATTTAGCCTTTCCTGCTGCCTCTAGCTCGACCAACAGCTCTCCTATAGACACTATGACCAGGTTCAACACTTCCACACACTTTCCCGATTGGCAAAGTGTTGAAATAAACACGTGTTTGTGCTTCGTGTTCACTCTCTCCTTGCATGGCCGTGCAGCTGCGCTCCAAATTTGAACCGGGAGATGCGCGAGCCTCTTTTCCAAAAGGCAAATATTCCCGGCAAAAAACATTCACAAGACATTATTTATTTGCCATTTTGGCTTTTTTTCCTCCAAATCTCACTGGACTGAACTCCGCAGCCGTGATCTGAGACTCGGATGTCCTGCTGTCACTCGAAACTTTGAACCGGAAGATGACATAAAGCGTTAATCGCGTTAAAAATATTAATGCGTTATTTTTTTCTTTTATTAATTAATCTAATTAACGCGTTAAATTCCCAGCCCTAGTTTAAATATTTAAATATGAACACACACACACACACACACACACACACACACACACACACACACACACACTCACACAGTGTTTAAGTAGGCTTGTAGCGTCTTGTTGCCCTGAGATAACAAACCAAAAGTGGTCTTACTGCTGTCCCGAGGCAACAAATGAAAAACTAAAATTGTAGTATATTAATTGACAAAATATGTCTTTACTCAATCAGACATGCTTTACATATTCATGTGCATCACATATACAAAATTATTTGCATTTAAAATGTTAAAATGTGAAATTTAACTTACCTTCTGCTAGCAGTGTGTCCAACCCAGCTATTGGTTCAAAAAGGGCCACGCGACCCCCAGATGAAAGGTCAAACCTTGACCCACCTCAAATTTGTATTGGTCCCTTGCTCATCATCAGATTTTAAATGTAAGGTTTCAAAAAAATGGGGGAGTGGATGGGCCAAAATAATGGCTTGATACCTGAAGGCAACACCATGCCATAGAAGGTTAATTCTTCTTAGTAGATAATAAACAGGTTTAACTGGTGGAGAAATTGATAATCTAGGTTGAACTCTATTCTTCCATCCTCTCATTCCTGGCATATAGCTCAGCATCCTTTACATTTTACATTTTACTTTAAAATAAATAAGCCAAATATGAATCAAATATGGAGGGACCTTTAAATTATATTAATTCAGATTCCATAAAGAACACACTTTATTCCAGTGGTACTCAAACTGGTCCTCAGTGGTTCCCCATTTTTCTTGTTTTTTTATTTCAATGATTTGGGCTTTATATGTCCAAAAAACCCCTAAAAAACAACAACCCCAAAATAAACCTTAGACCTGGTCTGAAAATGGAGTAGAACGTTACATGGTAAAATACAGAAATATTTTTTTCTCCACAACACAATGATAATATCAATTGTATAAAAGAGACTACGTGTTAAATTGGGGTATACAATGCAGCCCCCCCCCCCCTTTAAAAAACATGTTCCAGCAAAAAGAATGTGATAAATGAAATCAAGTCCCTGCTTTAAATGTGTCTGCTTCACTGCATCCCTGTCTGTTTTGGGCATATATATCATGCATATATGAATAATTGAAAAAGACAAAACTAGTGCAACAAACACACCACTCTAATGGGGCCCGGTGTTTAAAGGCTGTGCCTTGAACTTGCCCATTCACAGTGCGCGTGACTCTAATTGCTGAAACGGAATTGGGGTTTACGGAGGAGTTCCCTGCTATTCACTTGTAATTGGTGTATTCGGTCATCACGAGCATATGCGTTATCACACAAAGGGAGGACTCTGAGAAAGAACTTCAACAGCACATTAAACTAGCATTACTTCTCCCAAGAAGTGTACTCGAGGTCATTCTGGTCTCGATGCGCACACCTCTCCAAAAGCGCACGCGTCTCCAAAGACGCACGTTTTCCCTTACAAAAGCGTGGACATTGTTCGACTTTGTACAAGAGGTGTACATATGGCATCCGGGTTGCAATTAAATGTTTTAAGTTGTTTTTTTCTTTCTTTCCTCCGGGGCGAAGTTTCCTTTTCTTCTTTATGTGCGGCCCTTTCCCCCCCAGTGTCTGAACAAGAGGGAAGAATTCAATAGGAGTTTTTTTTGGACAAATGGATGGCAAAAAGCTGGTCAGCGAGTTTTTAGTCTTTGATTGCCCTCTTCAAATGTCCTTCAAACAAAAGCTGAGGATGAAAATAAAGCCCCACCTGGTACTTCTGTTTGCTAAAATAATAATAAATAGATTTCGTTTAATAAATAATTACAGCAGATTGTAAAGTGGAGTAGTTGAGGAAGTATTAATCAAGAAGGCGAGGGCAGGTATCACCTGCTCCCCCAAAGTCTCGTTTATTGTTAAATATTGTTAAATCGCCTTCGGAGCGAGTCTTTGTCGATATCTGAGATTTCCACAGCAACTGCTCGGCCGTGTTTGCCCATACTTTGCATAACAAGCGGGATATTACACGACACTGATAAAAAAGCAAAAAAATCTGAGGCCAAAAAAACCTGACTGCCCCAAACACACACCTGTCCTCCGTATCCCAATATGGAATTGGCATCAAATGTTATTTGTAAAGCGCTGGGATTTGGTTTACTTTGGATTATTTCGAGCCTTTTACAACAGCACGACGACATCCCCCTATCTCCCCGCCTTATTTGTCCAGTTTATTGAAAGCATATGGTTATCAGATATCCTACAAAACACATATTTAGTCAGATTGTGGATGTGTTTTTTGCTGAGACTTCATGGACGATGGCAAATACTCCCCGTCCGCATAGAACACGCGGTGCCTTCTCCAATAAACCAAGATTTATCAAGACGCGGGGCAGAAAGTAAACTCGGGTCAATCATTCATATTTCACGCTCGTTTCTGCACCCCCGGCTCCAGACAAAGATGCGCACGTGCGCTCAGTAAACAGCAGCTCCAATTGGAGACACCAGTGCGCGCGCTTATGTTGAACTCCTTTGGGACATGAAGGAAGGTTGTGTAGCTTAGTATTAACAACATGAAGGTCAGAAACTCTATGTGAAAAAATATCTCTGTTAAAAGACCGCCAATGACTTTCTCATTCGTAGAAAACCTCTGCGCGCAAGGATGTTAGTTTATTGCGCAAAGCTATGACATGACCTGGAGCATCATTTGCACCATTTTTAAACGTTTTAAATGGATAATAATTGTCTTGTGGAAAGTGTTTATAGGAGGGCTGCGTTGCTGTGTTCAGCTGTTCCTATGTTCCTGTTTCCAAAAATCTCATGCTGACAGACCTAATCTCCAAACCAGCCCCTTCTATGCGCTCCGAATGTGGGAGGCAAAGGGAACTGTGGTTTTTTTTAAAGAACCTACTTGTGTAGAAATATATAACAAATATACATATATAATCTTGAACATATTTTGGACATCCTAAACACACATTACAAAATCTAGTTTGACGGTACATGAACAAATCTATCTATAAACAATCCATATATCCAATAAACGCACTACTGGATCATCTAGAAATTATGGTAAACTCAGGCTTTTGGCAAACCTGCGCTGGGTCTCCTTTTCAAAACCCTCCCTTAATAGGTCAGGAGTGTTCTGGGCATATCTATTTGCATGTGATCAAAAGCAAAACTTCGCTTTGTACCTCATGGAAGCCCCCCTGCACCCTTGACCCCCCTAATGCTTAAAAACAAACATATATTTTTGTCTTTGTATGTCAAAAGACTAATGCGCAGTAGAGCTAAGGAAGTGGGCACCCCCCCATACACACACATAGCCTACACACAGAATTTTTTTTGGTCTGCACAATCCAGATGAGATAAAAGGAGCACAAATGACCCAGGAGAGCATCACCTGCCTGTTGTCTGTGCAGGTTTATATAGTGGGAATAAGAAAGGCTCCGGGCTCACTGTGGTCGGAAAGGCGTCCTGGAACGGACCTGCAACTCTAATGTAAGTGAAACAGGGCACTTTCTGTATTCTGTGTAATTATATATCCTGTATAAATTATATATATGTGTGTACTAATGTATGTGTGTTTGTAATATATAGTACAATTATTCTGCTGCTCATGATCCTAACATGTTTATTTTACAGGATGTCCCCCCAGTGCGTATCCGAGGCGAGAGATGGCACGCGAGCCTCCTGCGCTCTCTCGGCTGGGAGGTTCACAGCAGGACCCCCGGAGAGGGAAATTGTGGCCTCAAGTAATGAAGCTGACCCCAGTAACGACGAGCACTCTCTATGCTCGAGCCCGGGGAGCGTGAAGAGGACTCGCGCTCGGACGAAGCGCTCGGGGCGGCGCGCGCTCAGGCCGCACGGGAGCCGCAGGACGAAGGCCAACGACCGCGAGAGGCTCCGCATGCACACGCTGAACTCCGCGCTGGACGCGCTGCGGAGCGTGCTGCCCACCTCACCGGAGGACGCCAAGCTCACCAAAATAGAGACCCTCCGCTTTGCGCACAACTACATCTGGGCTCTGACCGAGACCCTCCGGATCGAGGACCACTCCCGGCGCCCCGCGGACACCCAAACCGTACCGGAGCACGCGACGCGTCCGGAGAGCTGGCACGGAGCGCACGGACACTACGCGGACTTTCTGCTGCAGGGAATGGACTGCAGTTTCCTTGCTTTTGACCATGAAGGCTTATTCATGAGTGACGGCTGGACTTGTTTTTCTCACAGTTCTGACATGTACTAGAGACTGCAGGCTGGGAAGACAACTCCAGACTTTTAAAGACGTTTGACGCCAGAATGAACGTGAAGACTTACGACGCTTCACATTTATTGTATATGTGCATTTTTTTTACTCCATACGGATCACTACACAGAGAACAATGCTTCACATTCATTGTCTTTTATGTTTTACCCAACCCTTAGTGGAATAATGTGTGCATAAGGTTTCTTTTAATTCGACAGAAAATTATATTTTGAAGAGGGATTTTCCCCCAAGACCATAAACAGTAAACCAGACAGTATGTGTTTCAGTAAAGCCTGCTTGTGATTCTCCCTGTATATATTTGAAAGTCATTCTTTATATTGTCTTTTTTCACAGACATACGATTCTTGAGTGAAAAAATGCAGAAAAAAGTGTCATTACTCCCATAATGATTTGCCATAAAGTAAACACCAGAGGAACCACATCTGGCTTCACAAATATTCAATTGCTCATAATGGGTTTGTAAATAGGATGTGTGTGTGTTTCTGAGGTTTAAAGAACATGTACATGTTCAAAGAAGCACCTTTAATTTAGTATACATAGTTATACCTACACATTATTTGGAGGCACTTTAAACCTACAAAAAGTTCCCTAATTGAAGCACTAATAATCTAACATAACAACATCGGGACAATCAACTTGTTTACCCCCAGTAACTATATTAACACTGGCCCGTTTTGTTTTATACCTTTCAATATAAGGATCTTTGTATTTAAAGAAGTTGCTACACTAAGAAAAAAGTATGCACCTACGCTCTTATAGTGGAAGCACTGGGGTCAACAATAGCAAACCAAAATAATAATTTACAAAATATTGGACATCACACCATAAATGCGAAACAGACAAGAATTTTCAGATGCTCTAAAAAAGAATAAATAAATAAATAAATAAAAGAAAGATTTTGCAGACAAAATTTTATATTATTCTACTGATTTCTCTCTGTTCCTCTGAATGATCCCGTTCACCTAAAATAAAGATATGCTTACTTCCTCTTTACATAAAGATAGAAACATCTCCTTTTTTGGAAAGCAATACCGTACCTTTAATGAGACATACATTTTCTGCCTGAATTATTAATGTAAACACTTATTTATTGGAACAGGGTATACAGGCTGTACATAGTTTGGCATTTAAAAAAAAGATAATTTCATTCTGTTGTATGTATTACAATTGTTGCAGCAAAGCCACTGGAAAGATATAATACTTTACATAAAAGAATCAGTCCCTAATCAACAAAACCAGACACATAATGGTCTGTGATCTTGCAGATACATAGAGCTTCTAGAAAACGAGGAATCATGGAGATCATTACATTTCACTTTTCCAGTAAGACGCGATCATTTGGTCCCTTCATCCTTTTGGGAGGCCAAAAGAAAGTGGTAAATACTTAATATATATGTGCCAGAAAGGTCAATATTTAATACAGTAACTTTTACACACATTCCAAGTTCAATCCATAAAGTTAAGTGCAAAATTTTAGGTATGTTTTTCTTTTACATTGCAGCCCTTATTTCTATCACAAATGCACTGCTGATCTTTATTACCCTACACAAGGAATGACTAAGATACTGGAATGTCTTATTTTAGTACCACTTCATATGAATAGTCTCTAAAGAAATGCAAGGTGGAGAGTAATCAAATACTGTATTCGACCTCTTGAACCATAAGCTGAATAGATGTAGCCCTTTACCTCCAAACATTCTGAAACTACCCAAATGAAGTGATAGAGATGCTGTGTCTAGATATTCCCAGATCCGGGAACTGTGCAATTCGGAAGCACCCTTAGAAGAAGGATCTACTTTGGGAAGACTGTGACAATATCATAACCCTCAGGTGGGGTCACTCGCTCGCGTGCGTGCTTCTCACAGTAAATCTTGTCCTCGACGAAAAAGTGGCCCTTCTGTTTCAGATTTACCCCACAGTCTGAGCACACGTAGCACTCGGGGTGTCGGAATTTATCTCGGAGTTTGACAAACATTCCCCTGCAAAATGAATAAACAACAGAAAACATATGAAGCATAAAATAGCAAAGCTGTGTTGTTTTAACCTTAAAATAAGCTGAACTACATTAATTGTCATCTGGTACAAAAATATGGTACTCAGTTCAATTCAATTCAGTGCAAGAAGCCAGTGCAGCAAAATAAAACTGAGAGCTTTGTGAAGTTCCACCATCAACCACTAGGTGGCGACCCAATCACATGAAGTAAAATTAGCACAGAGAGTTTCTCCCAAAATGAAGCCTCAGTGACCGAACTACTTACACAATCCCTGATCCACATTTGTCACATACAGACAGTTTCTCGGTGGTCCCCACAGAAGAAGCAATTTTTGTAGAAGGGGCTTTCACACTTCTAAAGCCAGAGGGTTTGTCGACATCACCTGTACAAAAATAAAGAAAACAAGCAACTCGCTTATTTTCCAGAAATACGTTGCTGATGAATTACAAATATAAACCACAGGGTATCCACTTCAAAGGTAGCTGAAAAGGGACAAAAACATAGAGATTCATGCTGTGAGTAAAGTGCATGCACGGTTAGTGGTGCTGTACCAGTCTCAAGGATCTCCTGCAGGACTTTGAAGGATGCAGACTGACGGGGAGGCTCGTCGGACTCCTGGTTCTCCTTCAGCATTTTATAGACCTCAGAGTCAGCGGGCACAGGTGGTCTCGGCTGACCAGGTTTTGAGGGATCTGGGCTGGGAAAAATAAGAGAGAATACAATCAGAGGACAGTCACAGGGCAACTGATACACACTTCTGTTCCAAGTATTTAACACTAAACAGATAGAGATATTCCTCTGACTGGTGGAGTCGTTTTCATTTCTTATCACACGTATGAAAAATTTCAAACAGCATAAGGCCAAGTTAGACCAAGCCTGAACAAGGACAGCAGACACTAGTAGTTGGCGGTTTACTGGTTTATGAAACACACCAGGTGCTCACTGGAATGAGCATTTTACAAGGCTCTGGGAATGAGAATAAAAAGCACTAGATCAACATAACAACTGCTGTAATTTCAGCAGTCCTCCAGTGATGAGGCACTTTCTGTTCAGTCTAGGAGGAGGTCAGAATGTTTTGGTTTGTGTTTAAATAACAGCATTTTTATCCTAAGTTTTGATGTTTTGGGTTAAAATAGCACTTCATGCACTATTATTATGTTCAATGGTCAATTACTTTTTTTAAATGTTCGAAAAAAAGGGGTAATAAGATGATTGCCTATCTAATGTTCACTTTTGTCCTGAACAATTAGTATGTATATATTCAATATATACTGCAGCTGTTAGATATGGTTAGTTTATGTATAATATGTCATCATTGTTTGTATGTTTATATGTGGGGCAAAATTCAAATATATACACTATATGGACAAAAGTATTGGGACACACCTGTTGTTCAGGGTTTTGGCTAGGCCCCTTACTTGTAGTGAAGGTTCATCTTTAAGCTTCAGTATACCAAGACATTTTGGATAAGGCCATGCTTCCAACTTTGTGGACCCAGCTTGAGGAAGAACCTTTTCTATTCCAGAATGACTGTTCCCCAGTGCACAAAGCGAGCTCCATAAAGACATGGCTGGATAAGTTTGGTGTGGAAGAACTTGACTGGCCCGCACAGAGCCCAGACCTCAATCCCATCCAGCACTTTTGAGATGAACTGGAACAGAGATCGCAAACCAGGTCTTCTCATCCAACATCCGTGCCTGACCTCATAAAAGCTCTATAGAATTAATGTGCATAAATTCACACAGAAACACTCCTAAATTGTTAGTTGAGTTGGAGGGACCAGGTCAGTTTTAAAGTCTATGGATCTGAATGCAGTGCCTTTAAAGTCCCTGTTGGTATAATGGTTAGGCATCCCAATACTTTTGATAACAGTGTATATCTCCAAAAAAAAAAAAAAAGTTTCAATAAGAAACATTTCTAATAGAAATGTTTGCCCATTCCGCCCACTGATAACACAAAGCAAAAATCTACACAATGCTTACTTATTACTGGATTCAATCGATGTGGCAGTGGTCTTAACACCATCAACAGCACTGTTAAAGCTCTTGATGTTGTCTGAAGAATACAAGCCCGCAGGATTATTGTACTGGTTAGTGACCACTTTAGAAGTAGGTGAATTGAAAGGCAGAGCGCTCCTGTTGTGGGCAGAGCCTACGTGTCTCACTTCCTATAGAGAACAGAGGAAAAGGTCACAGAGTACAGAAAGAGTAAATTAGAGGGATGAGTTTCACCCTTCACGGAATAATTCAGAGACAAATCTAATTTACACAATTTTCCACTGATTTTATGAATTCCAGCCAAGACGCAGTAAATCAGACAGGACATGTTTAGTGTCCAAATGTTGTTTCTTTACTTTAGAAATGCAGCTGTGAGGCTAAATGTTGTAAAAAAGAGACAAGAACTCAACAATCACCCAACACACTGCGTTTAAGGGCAGAGTGAGACCAACTGAGAGCTATTAAAAAAGAAACATGGTTTTAAAGCAACAGGCAACTATTTCACAAAGCACTCATAAATTAGAGGAGCAAGTCATAAACCACATGACAAGCCTGTGCAGCCATAATGAAGATCTGAACGTAGTTTCAAAAGATATAAAGTAAGGTGGCCTCTTATAGGCAGGCATAAACACACCACAGCATGCAGTGTGAACAAAGTGGAATTCTCTCTGTATTTAACTCATTCATTAAATGAAGCAGTGGGCTGCCAGTGGCACAGGACCTGGGGAGCAGTGTGTGGGGACGGTACCTTTCTTAAGGGTACTTCAGTGGTGCCACTAGCAGTCCTGGGATTTGAACCCACAACCTCCTTTTTGATGGTTTAGTGGCTCTGTTAGTCTCTCTCTGTTAAACTTAAGAAGCACAATTTGGCCTCGGAACAAGTCATGGCTATTCGACTATATCTCATCCAAGTGGAAAATGGTGTAAATCTGATATTTTGCTTCACTATTACTTTAAGCAACAAAATAACAAAAGCAGTTTTGTTACCAACAGTGTAATATATATATGCATATTGTAAAAATACAGAAAGACATTACATAATAACCAGAACTCAAGAAAAATCTATACAGAATATTTTTGTTTTAGAAATTCACGTAAACTCACAGGGGGAAGAACAGATTAATGTATTGTTTCCAATAAAACTTTTCGTCTGAGTGCATAAATCCTGGACCTTGTTAGTCCGTTAAGACAATTTATCCCTCTTGCACATCAGAGAAGCATGCTGCTCTCTAACCCATGGAACACTCTGTCTAGTTAAATCTTTCCCACTGAGACAGAGAGCATTTGAAATATTACACCTCCTCTCTCCCCTAAGACAAGTACATACACTTCCGCTGCATGCTCACTCTTTGACCTCAAATTTCCAAGTTAGCCTGCAGGAACTGCGTGTTACATCACGGTCTGGCTCATAAACCCACGTCTCCATGGATATAGTTTGTTAGGACATAAATAATGACTTCATGTTGGCAGCATGTGTTGCCTTGCCTTTGTTTGCTTTCTGTCTATGAGAAAAAGGCTCTCAGTAGGACATTAGGGAGCATTGTAAAGTAATAGGTCAAAAAGCTACTTCAAGTTAACTTCAAACACACACCTGTGGTTCTGTTGCCAGATTCATCTTGTATGGATGTGTCTTGCCTTCTTCAGAGACGAGAGGAGAC
>JBBMFX010000141.1:16450362-16463302 GCA_037832545.1 Rhabdalestes septentrionalis | reverse complement strand
GAGAGAGAGAGAGAGAGAGAGAGAGAGAGAGAGAGAGAGAGACAGAGAGAGAGAACAGAATGTGAAGGTGAGTGTTGATTTGCAACATGTTCATCAGCACCCTTTAGAAGACCCCATAGCAAGCTCCTGACTTTTCCAGCACAAAACAGTCAAACAGGTTTAAAGCAAGAACCCTGACCAGCAGAAAGCTGACAGGTGCTGTGAGCCATTACCAAGAATTTTGAGGTTGCAGGAGAAACATCTGTAAACATCTAAACATCTGCAGACCACAGCATTTTACTCAGAAACCCCTAACACCAGAAAAATAATTCCCCCCCTGGTCACACCTGCTCTACACTTCTCATGGTGCCAGTCGACCACCGTGGACCACAAAAGATGATTATGACTACCAAAGCTTCTTGACACACCTGTGATCTGACACAGCTGCGAGATGCTCAAGGTTCCTGTCCTAGTTCTGAACACGCACACATACACACTGGGTCCATCCACAAAAACCCATGTTTTTTTCTTTCAGCAGAACACTACAGCTGCACTCGTGAGCTGAGTCTGATGATCTGCATGCAGGACAGGCTCCGGTCCAGCTCTCCTTGGAAGAGCAGAGACTCCACAGAGCTGACCTCACTCACTTCTACCTGCTCGAAATCTAACACACAGGAAATGTGTGTCACTCTACAAACTCACATTCAGCAAAGCACCCAAAAAGAGGGAAGTAGTCAAAACAAGTGTTAGAGAGGCGGGCATGAAGGGTTGGCTGCGGAGGTTAGTTGTAGACAGGAGCAGGGCAGGAGGGACGTTATTAACTTACTGTTCATTGCGGGATAGTGAGCTGTGCAAGAGAAGAGACGGATGATGAAATCAATGGGTTGAACAAACAATGGCAAAATCAAGACATTTGCCAACCGTGCTACTAATGGGAACAAGTAGAAAAGAGGTTCCTCATTCTGATTTCCTGGTGCAGATTTATCATAGGCTTTAGTCGCGTAGGCTACATTTTACCAATAAAACCTGCTTTTAAATGTTTATATATATTCATAATATATGAATTTTAATCAGGTTGAAAAAAAGATCAGCTTCCTTCTCACTGTGAGAACAATGAGCAATCCTGGATTACTTTTAAGCTATGGTCTTGTTCTTCAAGTCAGGACAAGCAACGTCACCCAGTGCTTTACAGGAATCAAACACTTTTAACAGAGACCTGTTTAGTCTACTCGATCCTAATAGAGAATAAGGAACTAACTGAGGAAACCCCCTCGTTCCCCCTCTCTCTGTATCAAGGTTGTGAAACCAGACAGCTCAATTAGAACAGGAAAGCTGTTAAGGCAGGAAAAGTGAGAATCATCTTACTGAATCATTAAACACTCTTACTCACCATCCATTTCGGTGGACACCCTCACTGTAGCGCGCAGTGTATGTGTGTGTGTGTGTGTGTGAGCTCTGAAGTGAATGACTGAAGCGTTACTCCAGAGGTGAAGGGCGCTGGGGGAATTCCCCCTTTGCCCCGCCCCTCCTCTCCTCAACCAATCACACACAGAGAAGCAGCCTCATGCACTCTCACATTTTAATTACATTTTACGTCGTAGAATATAAATTATGTGATGTATTGCCATCCTTTATTTACTCCCAGCCCATGTGATTTCTGTTTCAGGAATAAAATGAAAACAAACTGTGTAGGAATTCCCACACAAGTCTGTTCGAGTGTTCAGTGCCTTTACAGTTTCCATTATTTTTTGGAAATTTGATTTGAATATTCCTGATGGATATTTTTTCCATGTCTCTTTTAGATATCTAAACAAGTGCACCCTTAGAAGTTATCATAATTCAGGAACACGTTAACACCCATTAGTCCCTAAGACCTTTGATGTCCACCTACACAAATTATTATATTTTCTTTCCTAAACAGCATGTCTTCTCACAGTGAAAGGGTGGAGAGTTTTTTTTCAGATGTGGAGACTTTTTCTCCTTTTTTGACGTATTTGGTTTAAAAATTCAGGTCCCGTTTCCCCCCACATATTGTCCTTTGCTCTTCCTATTGTGAGTCGATAATCTTTTATTTCCCATTGGGCAGTGTTGGGTGCACATGAGAAAATTTTTTACAAGGCAGCCTAGATGTGTTTCGCTGCTTTGTGTATATGCATAAAAAGGGTAACATGATGTCAGTGAAACCTTGAAAAACACCCGTATCTGTGATGATCATGCAGAACAAGGCGGTAAACACACACTATCTATATATCTATCTGGTCTAAACACAAGTACTGCAGTAGCGTACTCTGTTTTTGACTTCTGTATTTTTTCTTAACAATAAGAAGATAAGAAAAGGTACATCCGCAGCCTATCGATGACTCCTTTCAGTTTTTAAGGATCAACACTGTTGAGTAATTTCTACAAAATGTCTGACGCTGGATTTGTTCTGGGTGACTCCAGTTCTGCTGTCCCACAAATCAGTGCTGGGGGGCACAGCGACTTTAGACTCACGTGCATCTGATCGACTGGTTTCGTATGAATATTATAACTGAACAGCAGTTCATCTGTGGGTGCTCCTTAAAGCAGATGGACACAAGAGTTATATACTTTTGGCCACACAGCCGTGTGTTCTCAGTAGACTGCAGACGTGGACCTCGTCGACGGAGAGAGTGCTGTCACTGGAAGGGTAATCCCCTTGTGACGTCTCGTCGGATGGGAATCTCCCAGAAAACACCAACAAGGAAGTTTGGCTCGGACGATAAAATAATAATAAATCCAGCTCATAGTAGGTAGCTGCACGATCCGACTGCGGGACACGCTGAAAAGTTTGTACTACAATCTGACTTCATTAAAAAATTGTAGGTCTGGGGGTCGTGCTCTATTCAAGACCACTCGTTTATTGCAAAATTCGCTTCGAGTGAACTAGTTTATCTGACAGCTTCCCAGAAGAAAAAGAAAATCCGAATACTTCGACCAGCAATCGGGATTCAAGGAACGTATGGGAGAAGCGGAGATGACGCAAAAGTGACAAGAACCCAAAAAGCAAGGCGCCAATTTATTATGGTTGGAACGTAATTTTTCAATTTTATATGAACCGCCCCCGCCTTAGATCCACATTAGAGAACACCTTTCACTTCGTCCACCCTGAGAAAGTAGAGAAAACACCATCAGTGTTCATGGATGAATGAAGTTCAGCCCTCCTTCCCTGAGTTCAGACACAGAACCAGTCACACGTTTTCAGTGCAGTAGCAGAAGATGATCATTCCACCAAACTTCCTATGAGGGAAACTGCTCCTCTGTACAATACACTGGAATTTACACACTTCTATAAACAGCTAGGGAGAGCAAAGAAGACAACACACTCTTGGTGGGGTTTTGCGAAACTTTATGGTCTCAGTTTAAAGGAGGCAGAATACATTACATACAAAAATACATTTTGAAATACAACTTTTTGCCCTACAAAAAAAACAAACAAAAAAAAAACCTAGAAGTGTGTATTTTCTACTATTTTACACACACATACGCACTCACACTCACTCTCGCTCACACACACTCACATTTCCCTAAAGAAAGTTTAACAAAAGTCAAAAACTGAGTGGAGTAAATGACGCTCTGAACTGCAATGCCTGTGATATAAAAATGATGGTACAAAGAACCAAATATAAATAAAACATTTAGGAACCCCAAAAAAATTAATAGTAAGGCTCTTTCTGAGAGACATATTGATGCTTCTCTGTACACCAATAGGGCAAAACAGTGGTTTAAGGAAAGAAAAAAAGGGTGGATTGGAGGGGGGAGGAGCAGAAAAGGCATGGTGGACCTGGGGGGGGGTTACAACATTTATCCATTAGTCTGTTTTTATCCTCGCTGAAATGAATATGCTCTCAAAGAAACCTCCATGGGAGGCGCAGGGGTGAAGCCCTAAACTCAGGGAATATATCTATCACTCGTTCTCTTCCCACACGTGCACGCACACACTAAACTCATTCTAAGGTCACTCAGCAAAGCTATAAACCATTTCAGCAAACACAAGCCTATTCATGACCCGTTCAGTAATCCCAGCCCTACAAACCATTCCCAATGGCAGCCCCTTCACTCTGCTGCAGATAAGGTAATTATATCTGTGAGGGGCCAATGGGCTGATATCAATAAAAGAGTCCTGGTTAGGACAACGTGGGTCTACTCATATCCCCCCTCTCCCAGTCCTCCTCAGACCCCTATCAGAACCTATACAGTGATAACAAAAGACAGTGAGGAGGAAAACACTTCGACAAAACAGGGATTCTCTTTTACAGGAACAAACAAGACTTTTTTTTGTAACTTTTTTTGTTAGTAAAAACTACTTTAGAATGGTATAGAAAGACTAACAATGATTTTAAAGACATTATATACAAATTACAACTACTGTACAAGTTATGCTTCAAAACACTCAAGACAGGTGTTTACTATGCAAGCATTTTGACACGTTAAGGCGGTGTTTAAAAAAAAAAATCAAGAATATCATATTTTACACTGATAACATTTTACAATGTCATCCAGAAGACCAGGTACACCAGAGGCAGCTAGAATTTGAAATGACTCTTGCAGGCCATAGTAGCCTGATTCTGTGTAGACAAATGTCTGAATGAGGGCTAATTAAGAAGAAAATCCTGAAGAGGCTGCTACAACCAGCATTACCTGTAGAGAGACCACTGCTATCGGTTAAGAGTGAGCCTGATTGAATTCTTAATGACACGCAGGTTACTTGTGGGAACTGGAGAGGAGGCATCTGGCAGTTCCTTGCTGGGCAGTCTCTGAAAAGACACAAAAACGACATCACATAGAATCCAATTTAGTCACAGTCCTGAACAAAGGACAAATATGACGCCTTAAACACCTGTGTCCGTGATGTATCGATCGTTGGAATGGGCATAGGCTCAGTCATTGCTAGACCCTCCTGTTCAAAACAGATTTTACAGTCAGTCCATTTCCTTTATGTAAATAGCATGCACAGATATAATGTAATTAAATTTTCATCGGATTCAAGTGAAACATCTGGATGAATGGCATGCGCTCACACAGATTAACTCACCACTCCTGGGCCTTCTCCTTGTTCCTGTCCATTACTAGAAGGTGGGTATGGTTCTTTAAATGCAGAATCATCTGAAATGATCTGGAGTAAATAGCAAGAGGAGAGGGAGAGAGACATCAGTTAAAGACAATGGAAAAAGAAAACATTTAATAGCCTTAAAGATGATAAGTGATTTCAAAAGTTAATCGTAATACTTGTGTTTAAACTAAAATTCTAGTTAAAATGCTTTTGTATGACGGGATCTTACATCTTAAATATACAAGAGAAACCATAAATGCAAGAAACACATTCCATTTTAATTGAAATTTAACTTAAGAATAAGGGAGCAAGGAAAGTTTTTGCTAAGGACATAATGAACATGTTCTAGGTGGACACTTTTAGGCAGTAAATCCATTACTCTTGTTATAATTAAACCAATTAAATTAATATATATTCTGGACCTACCTGCTCTGTGTCCTTGAGCTTTTTGGGTGGCTCCTCTAGTGAGGGTGAATGAGGTCTCTTAGCAGGTGCTCCATTGAGGCCGTTGGGCAGGTCCGATGGGCTGCTGTTGGGTGAGCTTACCCGCGAGATGACGTTGCGGCCCACCACTGTGGGAATGGTGCTGCCTACAGGGAGCGCTGTGGGCTTGGTCACCACTGTGGCTGAAGGTTCTGAGATGAAAAGTGTACAGACACATCCAGATCATACATACTTATACGCCACTCTCTAAACTTGGAGACAATAAGATAAACCCCAGAATAATAATACTAAAAAAAAAAGAACGCTAAACGCTGAATTTACTGTTAAACTAATTTAAATATGTCAAAGACACTCACTTGCTCCAATGACTGGTATGGACATTCCCTGCTCTTTCTGTAGGGGAGAAACCTCACAGGTTGGAGAGCTATCCACATATACTGGGACTGGTGGTTTGGGAGGTGTAATACTGCTCAAAACACAAAACATGCCGTCAAGACACACTGATAAAAAAGAAGGCGAACAACATATAAAATCTCACTGTCAAACATTTCATGTTATGACTGGTGAAGCTACCTGTCTTCTGGTGTGGATGCTGTTTTGCAGGGTTTACTGACTAGGGTGGGAGAGCTGAAAGGGGTCCCCGTGTCTGTATCTCTGGAACTATCAAGCGGACTGCCGTCCAGCGAACAGCGCTTTGAACCCCCACCATTAGAACTGCGGTTCAGATCTCCCAAGCTCTGGTGAGATGGAAAAATAAGAAATTCATGTCAGTTACCAACAACCCACTGACACCATTCTAGTCAATGTTTCCATTTTAAGAAAAGGTCTCTATACCTTCTTCTTGCCTCTGTGCACAAGTTCAGCAGGCAGGTACTGGTGCAGCTGCTTCTTTTTCACATGTGTAGCTTCAATAGTCATTCCATCTTTCAACATGTTAATATTGCTGGCCTGTCTATAGACTGTAAAGAAAGTGCTAGTCTTAGATCTTAAATATTTACCTAATTTAAATCCCTTTAAGAATCCCTCTTATTTCAAGACTACACAAGAAAATACAAAATTACCAGTGTCTGTGAAGGACTGGATGTCATAAGTTAGATCAATGTTCACACAATCAGCATTCTCCAGTTTTTTAAAGATGATTCCAATGAACCACATTGAGACAAACTCGTTCCTGCAAAAAGTCAACCATAGAAGCCACTGAAGAAAAGGTGTTTTCAGTTTACTTACTGATACACAGCACAAAAAAACTTAACAAAAAATAAACAGTCTCTCAAAGACTATGCTGACAGTTATGTTGTTCTTAAATAACAGGTATGACATATGGCCACACAAAACAAATTCCAAGTCAAACATCACAACTATACCCATTACTTGACAGCCATTTATTACTCTGAAGTGCATTCCACCCAAGAGAACTTTGGTTTTGTGACAACCCAGGGTTGAGTGTATTCATCTTCTGAAATAAAGTCACGATACTCACTCGGTGCGGCCGTCCTTTGACCAGGGGAAAGACTGTGGGTTTACATGTGCCAGAGTGATGTATTCATTACGCTCCAAATTGCCAACCAAAACTCTGATTTTGGATTCAACCAGCCCAATCCTGAGAAAAGAGGAGGGACAAATCCATAGCCTGTGATACCATTCACATAGCTCTGCTTGCTGTTGCTGGGTGCAAAAACAAGCTAAATAAATATATTACATGACTACAAAGCTTGTGCATCTACACTACCATTCCATGTAAATCTGTTTGTTTACCATTCTAAGTGGTTGTCCTCAGTGGATGCACTGGCAGTAAGCACAATATAATGCCTGCACCACAGACAAAAACAAGTCAGATCCTGCAGCCATAGCAGTCACTCCAGTAGAACTGTCATTTGACACAGAAGCCAGTTACTTACTTGTACTTCTGGAAAAAATTTGGCGGCTCGAACAACTTGGACCAGTCAGCCTTACCCTGTAGAATTTCGTCGGTAACTGTAAGGCCTGAGGGGGCAACGAAAAAATTCCAAACCTTTCCACAAATACAAGTATGTGCATGTGAATAAAGTATTCTGAGATGCGGTTTATTCTCCAATACAAACCGTATTTGAATTCTTCGCTCATGATGGTGCGTGTGGAGGTGGAGACGTTGTAGGTGGAATTCTGTTGGGGGTATGCAGGTGTGATGATCGGCATTAAATGGTATCTGTCTGAGGGGTTTACCTGAGGGCATAAGAGAGGAGAAAGGTAGTGGAAGATTAACTGTGTCACAGTGGAAACACAAGTATCTGCACATGTCAACACGAGGCTTTAGAGTTTTGGTTCAAAAAAAAGAAAAAAGAAAAAAAGAAAAGACCTCACCCGTGGGTCCCAAACTGGCAGATTCAAGTTGCTGTCTTCAGGCTGTTTTAAAAGCACAGGGTTTGGCCACTCCCTGCAAGTAAAATAAGAATTGTGTTTAAAACATTTTGTGCTAGTTGGGTTATGTATAGAATTATTTACATTAAGGCCCTCACCATTTGGAGAAGACAAGGAAGAACTTATGCACCAGTGTAGCAGCCACAGCATTTGGATAAAGCTGACAGGTTCTGGCCACCAGCATGGCCCAGGACACACCACCAAGAAAGCCTAGCATATTAGAGTAGATCCCACGGCCTGAAGAAAGCATAAATTAAATGAGAACTAAAACAGTAACATTCATGGTAAGAATCTAATTTTGATACTTATTTTGACACCTAGCAATAAAATGAACGGAAGTTCAAAAAACGTTGGGCAATCTACAGATCAGTGAAGGTGTTACTGGACTGGTTAAATACACTCCATCCTTTGAAGCAATTAATCTATGTACCTTCCTATGGCTCAAAAAATCACACAACACTGACAATTTTTTCCAGTTTACAGAAATTTGAGAAATGACAAAGACCATTACACTTGACTTGCCAGCGATTCTCAAATTGTGCACTGCTGCCCCCTAGTGGATTTTATGTGTGATCATTAAGAGTTTGACAAGTTAATTTAACTAGCTTGGTATGCACCTAGGACTAACATGAACCTTGGCAAATCTGATCATAAATGGCCAGCACCAAGTGCAGGTGCGAAAAGTTGGTTAAATTAAATAATTAATGACTTAAGGGCAACTGAATATTTTTAATTATAGAGCTAGTTCAACATTATAATGCGTTTTTAAAGAGCTTTTTGGACCAAAAAACCCCCCCAAAAAACACAAACATAAAAAATTTATCTAAATGGCCTTGTATCTAAATCACTATTCGGGTATTGACAACCCTAAGACATACACATAAATGAACACTGGCAAATGGGTAATGTCTGTGTAAAGATAAATCTCTCAGTTGAGGTCTCTGAGACCCACATAAATGCCAGTCTGACATGCTATCGGTCTCACCGTCCACTTATAAAATCAGATGAGATGGACAGCAACCAGCTGTGAACAGAGTGTGGCTCCTAATTAGACTCTGCTCAACTTGGGGTAGGGAGAATAATGGAAGGAGCTTCCAAAAACAAACCTTGCCCTTTAAATTAAGTAAAAAGGAAAAGGACAGAATGGCAATTATGTGCACAAAGATCCATTTAACAAACAAGAGTTATTATGGAGAGAGAGAGAAAAAAAAAGCACACCCATGTTCTTCAAAGTTGATTAGTCGTCTACTATTTGGAGCGCCACTTAGTGGTCATTCAGAATACTCCTTAAATAAATTATTCAAGTTCAAGGGTAATTATAAAATTAATAAAGAACTATGAATGGACTATAAGACACTGAAAAAAACTTACGCTTAGCCCACAGTTTGATGGCTCTCAATGTAAGTCTGAAGTTCTCTTTATCGGGAACCAGGTACAGGATTTCATCAGTTACACGGCAACCTGTAAAAAAAAGGGAGGACAGAGATATTACAAGAGACATATTCAAAAGATAAAGGCATAGCCCTGCCATACAAACGCAACACCCATTTACTGCAGTGATTAATAAATTGCTTACTGCAATAAAGTTTACAAAAGTTAACCAGTTCTGGAACAGGCTTCTCAAACTGTTTGTGTTGACCTGGTGAAAGTTTGCTGGCTGTACAATGCAGCTTAACCAGACTTGGTTGTTGCAATAACATCCCTTGCTGCAACACTCTAAACGCAGCTTACACTTGCATTGCGTTATAAATTGCATTGCGACATTTTAGAACACAACACTATCTGTGTAGCCTGAAACATTTATGTCAAGTATGTGTCTGGACAGAATAATTCAAAATTTAAATTAAACTGTACTAATTTGGTTTCCTTATGCAATATTAAAATATGTGGATCAGTAAATTACCATTTAGACTTCGAATGCATCTTATGTCCAGGTTTCTAAGGAGCGAGTCTCCTCTCAGGTCCAGGTTATCAGGGATAGACTGCAGGGCAAGTCTCGCAAAAAGAAGATCAATCTGTGGAGGAATGGGATGATATTAAATTTAAAAAACTGTTAGTTACATTTCACATATAAATGTATTTCAAGTGATTTACCTCTATCCCATCAAATTTAAATTTGATCACAGGAACAAATGCATCTTCCACAGCCTGAAACAGAAATATGCAGAGGACATACGCAAATCTGTGTACAACACTGCTGAAATGTGAAAACATAGCAACAGAAAAGAATAGCAAAATACACACCCGCAGGTCCCTGATCTCATCATGTTGTTTCAGTTTTTCAAAGAACGATGAGAAAAAGTCACATCTCTCAACATGGCGAGGTGCTACACAAAGGGCATCAATATCGGCACCTGCACAAAAACAAAAAAAACCAAAAACAAATATGATGTTCAAAGCCGACAAAGCTTATCTTTTCGAAACAAGTGACACACATACCATGTACATGTGACCAAGCTTACCTTTTGTGTGCACCCCAAGTCTGTAAGACCCAAATGTAAAGATTTTGCCTCCAACATTTGCTACAGCCGAAGGCGGCAGATTCTGTAACATGAGATATCATGTTAAAAACTGTCAACTTCATTCCAAATGAAAAGCAGTAAAAATACAGGCAGATTTACCTTTGATTCACTGATATCTGCAATCCAATCTTTCACAAACGAATTAAGTTTTCCAAGAACCGCAAGCCTGTATAAAAAAAAAAAACCATATGAAACTAGAAATGTCAACTAGAAACATCACATAAGCAGCTTATAATAAACAAAAAGATACCAATAATCATAACACCTGACTAAGAGGATTTATGTTAATATAAATTCCATGCAGAGCTTCACTTTAGCCACAACTACTTGCAACAGATATGCAGTCCTTAAGATTACAGGATTTTGATTCTAACCACAAACCAGAAAGTAATATATTTAGGATACATTTGACAAGATCATCAGAGACAGAAAAGCTAAAAAGCACACATTTAATGGAAAATATAGGTTGCTGACATGACATTTCTCAAACAGCATGATCTGGTTTTGAACATATTCACAGACATCCCACATGAAGTATTGTCAAGGTGCAGGTTTGCACATTATAATAATTGAAAAATGAGGCAGCATATTTACTGACAGAGCATTTGACACATCAGGACCTTTGTCCATTCTTTAGTTCAGTTTATCACTCACTCTTACCCAACCCTCACCTGTGATTGAGCTCATCTTCATCCTCAAACACTCCAAAAGGTTTCATAGCCTCTATGAGCTTCTGGGTGTACATGTGGTCAATCTCTCTGGGAAAGGCCAGGCTAATTGAGGATGTGATTCCATAGTGTTTCTGAGGCTGCTGCCCGCCAAGCATATTGTTATTGTTTCTGGTGATGGGAATAAACAAACACGTTCTTTCTCACTTGACAGTCATTTCCATCAGTACACAATTCAGTGTCAAAATCTCAACCAATGACACCAGTAACACAACATATAAAAACTCATTAAAAAAACCCACCAAATGGGGCCAATTTGACATTCACAGGCTGCAAGTAATGAAGTGTTACACCGGCAACAATTAACTTTGCTGTAAACTAGTACTGATATCGGATGACCACTTCTGGATTACAGCTACCACTCCAATCCACACAAAAAGTACTGGCTGGTGCTCCATCACACTACAGGACAGCTCCGCTCCTCCACATCCCAAGAATGGGGAGTTTCACACTAGCCAAAACTTTAAAGGGGCATGGAGGTCCTATGTTCATGTGCTTATACGGAGTGTCTAGTCCTATCGGCAATGCTTTTCTACAGAGATTACACAAATTGTGTCTGGGCAATTAAATCCCTGCGTTTGCATTGAGTATGCAGCTGGTGGCCTGGTGGTTCGAGAGATGGCCCTGTGATCAGAAGGTTCTGGGTTTGAATCACATGACTGCTATTGGCACCACTGAGGCTCCCTAAAGCAAGGTACCGCCTCCACACACTGCTCCTCAGGAACTATGTTGCTGGCAGCCCACTGCTTCACTTCGTAAATGGGTTAAATGCAGAGAAAGACTTTCACGTTGTTCACCCTGTGCTGTGCTCACGTGTGACTATATGGGACATAAATGCCTTCTGCTGAAAAAAAAAAAACATCACGATATATATGGCAAGACACTTGCTGTAATTTAGAAATGATCAGACGACATCTAATTTCTTTTAATCTGATTTTAGGAGCATTATTTAGAGTCTTTCCAACAAGGCCGTTAAACTTGATATCAGAAGCACCAAGTAATCAGCTGAAGTTAGCACCACTGCAGCTGTGCACTGACAGATTTCCAGGGCCATACTAGAGATAAAAAGTGAAATATTTGGAAGATAAACATATAAGAGATCGCCAGGGAGGCTGTGCCCGTTGGCTTGTCTGTAACTCCAAATCAAAGCGCAGTAACGGTTCAGCTGGGTAACCTCCCTTTATCCAATCCGCTTTAAACCAACTTAACGAGGCGACCTAGAGGTAAACAAAGGGTATTTATGACCTCAACCAAAATATAAACAGAACACAAACACCACGAATCATAAGTTCGAGTTCTCTGTATTTTAAGTGACCAGTGACTTGCAAGAAACCTGGAAGACAACTATTTTCGTAAAGAGAAGTTGCTGGTTTGTTGATGTCCCACCTGCTAGCCGAGACAAACACGTTAGCAGGCTAGATTAGCTTAGCCTGGACTATTCTGACAACTAGCCGTTTAAATGCAGGAAATAAGCCAAACAGTCGATGCACACGCGAACAGGGGGACTTACGCTGACATTTCTTTCATGACTCTTCGTAGGAAAGAGCTCGTACGGTTAGATGGCAGCAGGAGAAACCATAAACTCGGCCAGCAGCAGCCTCCTCTCTCTATATAACAATAGTCCCACTCCAATATGGCGCCCACAGCTCCAACGGTCCCGACTGGCTTTGCGCGTGGACACTGGTTACGTCAGAAGCAAGTCGAGTCAAGTGGAGGTTTTCTTCTCTCTCTCTCTCTCTCTCTCTCTCTCTCTCGCTCTCTCGCTCTCTCGCTCTCTCTCTCTCTCTCTCTCTCTCTCT
>JBBMFX010000141.1:16374067-16397219 GCA_037832545.1 Rhabdalestes septentrionalis | reverse complement strand
CGTAGACAGATATACATATACATACATACACACACACACAGACACACACACACACACACACACACACACACACACACACACACACACACACACAGACCTATACAGTAAAAAGAATCACAGACACATGCAGATTCAATCTTCCCTTTTTATTATAGTGTATGGGCCAAGGTGGTTTAATTGGAATTTGGAATAAAAACTTGTCATGTTAATATACTGTTAAAGCTGTTGTTTCTTTTCTCATAAAATCAATCTTTCATACATACAGTTATTTATCTGTTGCTGTTGGAACAAACCCTCACGTCTCCAAACTATGATCTTTACAGGAGGAGGAAAAACTATGTAAACAGCTATTCTGGACCATTTGTATTAGTCCATATATCATGAGTTTTTACAAAGTGTAAACAGATGGCTGGTCTTTTCAGTTTATGACCTAACAACTAAAATGACAACATTTGAGATGTGAAGTTGAATTCTGACTGCAATGAATAATATATTTAAAGGACTTTCTTTTTAGTAAAACTTGTAACAAGCTTCAGTGTGTATGTGCGTGTTTGTTTGTGTGTGTGTGTGTGTTTATTTGAGTATATATTCTTTCACAAATCAAATCATCCTCACTTCCATATCAGGATTGTAGACTTCGCTAGCTAATTGTGTTTTGTCTTCATTTGCGCAGTGCAAATTGTCATTCTGCACTTCATAACACACTAGAAATTAGTCTCATTGTTGCTTTAAATACTAAAATCATTTTCAAGTGTTCCACAATTATGGAGTCTGTGCTTACAGCGTGCTGCTCGCTCAGTAGAAACAGAGCAGACTACTTAAGGCTGGCTATGCATGTAGCTGTAGTGGCAGAGCGGTGTTTGCATTGTTGCAGTGGTCCTCCGAACTCATCTGATTTCTCCGGTCCCTGTTAGCCTGTGTGGTTGAGGTGTATTTGTGATTGGTGTGGGCATGTCCCTCCTCGCTGTAATAATAAGGAAGGGGAGTCAGGTGTGTGTAAATCTCCCCTGCTCTTAATTGTATTTTTGCTGCAGCAGACGCGCAAGAGAGACAGAGAGAGGGGGAGCGCGAGTGTATATGTGCAGGATCCGGCTGTTGCAGGGATTACACGCATAAAACTGAGAGGAAACGCCACTAGGACACAGATCCTCCACTGATTTCAACCCCCATTTTCTACCTAGGCTGACTCACAATGTTTACAATCCACAGTAATGGGCGATGAACACTGAATCACACCATTATGCCAGAAGGACAGACCTGTAGGAGTTTGGCTTTTTATAAAATCCTTGCTGAGCAAAAGTCAAAAATGTTAAAAAATAAACAATTTTATAACTATTTGATCCAAATAACTTTTTTTTCTCATTAGCACTGTTCAAATTCATCTTGGAAAGGACAGCTAATGTTTTGAAATGGCAAAAAAAAAGCCAGTTTTCCGATGACCTCTCCAAAATGTTTATTCTTTTCACATGTCCATCTTCGTGGCTCTGCCTGTCACACCCCCCGCGTGTGTCTGTCTGGTGTGTGTGTGTGTGTCTGGATTTGGTGAAAGGAGTAGAGCAGGATCCAGGGCCCTGAAGGTCATGGTGGACAGACAGGGTGGGCCCCACCGAGCCTGCCGCTAACTGGACGTTTTGCGCGCTCACCCTGCTGCTGGAAACGTTGAGAGAGAGAGAAAGAGAGGGAGCGTGAGAGAGGGAGAGACAGAGAGAGAGAACAGGAAGGAGGGAGAGAAAATGCCTCAGCTTTACATCCTTCTTATCTGGGTTCAGGAAAGTGAAAAGTAATAAGTGCGAAAGTCAGATTTTTGCCAGCCTGCCAGGGTTAATTACTGGCATGCTTGTGCCCAGGAGCGTTAGCCTCAGTTATCACAATATCTCTTTCAAGTGATTTTTTTTTCCTTCCATTCCCTCTCTCTGTTTTTTTTGGTCTTCTCTCTCATTCTCTCTCTCTCTCTCTCCCTCTCTCTCTCTCTCTGTCTCTCTCAACCACTCTCTCCCTCTTTCTCTCTCTCTCTCTAAATGCATTGTTAATAGTCAGATTACAAGCCAGTGTTTGGATATTGTGCATTTTCTGGCACGGACGGAGAGGGTGAAATGCATAATGTTTGGTTTGGGGACAGAGACAGAGATAGATGCGATTCAGACTCTTGCGCTGGTCTTTATGGCACTTCCTCCGTCCAGCTTTGTCTGCGAACAAGTGTTGGTCAAACAGGCCTTTGTTTGTGGTCAGTCACTCGGCACACCACAAAGAGTCTGGGCCAGGACAAAGAGCCGAGTGTGTGAGAGCAGCGCTGGGTCGGCTGGGCCACGGTGCTCCGGAGAATACTGATGCGAGGCAGGCAGACAACACACACATAGACACACACATGCGCGCGCACACACACACACACACACACACACACACACACACAACCATAGCATGGATATGCACACACTCTTCAAATGACCCATGTGCTTATACGCACAACCTGAACATGCACATGCAGTCTCATACAGGAGCTGAGGTAAGGCAAACACACTCTCATAACAACACACACACATACAAATAAAGCACACACATGAAAACAGAGCAGCAGGGCAGAAAACTTGAGTTTCACAGATAACAGTGGCCACAATCACTTCATTACTGTTGGTGAGGAAAGATACAGTTACTTATACTTGCATTTATTGGATGTATTATTTCAGTTTATTATAAGTACAGAAATAGCAGGAAACCACTGCATGTAGCTGACCAAACATAAACACCCATGCATCCCTGTACATTACAGCTAAGTGTCAGTCAGGCCCACCACAGTCATCTCTCAAACCTCCAGCAAGAAAAACAGGACCTATTCTGGTCTACAGGTCCAAAATAATAGGACTGGACCTTTTTTTTTCGTTATAGAAATGAGTGAAAATAAATTTGAATTGTGGTAACAGTCTTGGTCAGAAATATCACACGTGGATATTCCCCCCAGATCGCTCAGCCCTAATTGCTGTAGCATGCAGTTCTGAGACTGGCAACTTGAATATGAGTCATCTTTCAGGATGCAGAGGATTTTATAAGGGTTGTCATTGCTGAGTGTGTATTACTTTACTCCATGCATTTTATTCCAGTGTTGATTTGTTTTGGAAACGAGAGTGAGATCTGCATCAGCATTAGCAGGTGTGCGCGAGCGAATCGCACTCTGATATATGCAGAAGCACTTAAAGCATAAGCTGCTGCAAAATTCTAAAATGATTTTACCTGCCATTGTCCTTTCTCCCCTGCATTCACTAATCCTGTTACCGCATTGTTCCATTACCTCAATAACTATTATCGCTGAGTGCTGTTGAATATTAACACAATCGTCAAGGACGAAACAAAAGGAGTCAGGCTGCGTGAGTGACAGCAGGATCAGCGTGCGAAGAAAAAAAAGCCTCAGAAGATGCCAGCGACTGTCCAAATGTCCTGGACTCTTGTACATGTGTTTTTAAATAGGTATGTGTGTATGTGCGTGTGTCTGACGCTTTTGTTTGGTTTAGATTGTGTCTGTGTGTGTGAGTGTGCAAGGGGCCGAGGGGGGGTGGGGGGTGTCGATTGTGTGAGGTGGGAGGCGGATGAACAATGGGGGAATCTGCATGTCGGGGATACAGGGCTGCCCAAGATGTTTTAATCTGGCATCCATCTTAGTCTGCTGCCGCCATCGATCCAGACGGCACTTGCACATACACACACACACACACACACACACACACACACACACACACACACACACATGCACACACACACACACACACACACACACACACACATGCAACTGCACATTCTTAGTGAGTCCAACAATATACAGGGCTCCAAATATTCACACTCCATTTATGTCACACATGTGCACACACACTCTCAGAAATATTAATCCACTCACATGCACACAAGCATACACACACACACACACACACACACACACACAGACTTATGCAAGTTCAGGCAAATAACTGAGTTTCATAAAAACAATTTTTGTTTCTTAAATGTTGTTGCATAACTAACACGATTCCAAATATCAAACACAAGCTTTGTTTGTGCATTGTGTGTGTGTGTGTGTGTGTGTGTTCGTATCAAAAGAGAATCAAATGCAGCTGATCTGTCCTGAGGCGCAGTTTACTCTACTGCAGAGGTTACTGAAGTGAAAAAAAAGAAAACTGGATAAAGGGTCTGGATGAGCTGTTGGAAATTTGCAAGTGTCTCCTCAGCTTGGAACAATTTGTTTATTTTTGCCCTGTAAATCTAGCTTTTTCAGTGGGATGCAGTTGCTCAGAGCGAAGCGGTTGGGGGGGGGTTGCTGGTGGGCGAGGGAGGCGCCCCACAGCATATTTCCTTCCTCCAAGTCTCGCATTTCACCATGGGCACCAGCCTCTCTGTGCCAAGCCATCAGTGAGCTGTAACACAGCCGCACTTTTTGTCAAGAGCATTTCAGCGTGCCTTTATCTAAATGCCGTTAAATGTGTGTGCATGTGTGTGTGTATGTGTGTGTGACGTAGCTGGATTAGTGAGTCCTTTGAGGATGTAGTTGGCGGTGTGTGTTTGTGTGTGTGTGTGTGTGTGTGTGTGTGTGTGTTTGCAGGGCAGTTGGAACTGCTCCTGTTTTGCTGTGTCTCCTTGCTATAACATCACTCTGACATTTCCCTGTGTTAAAACTGGCAACAAGCAGCGTACACTCTCCTGTGTGTGTGTGAGCGGCTGTGCGGCTGCCAGCGCCTGCGGACCGGTCCAGAGACTGTCACCAGCTGCCTCAGCCTCGCAGCCTGTCCACGCTGACCTGCATTCGCCGCAAATTGGCGAGGCTTTCTAATTAACTGAGGAATCGGCAAATTAGAGCAAGCCCCGCTCTGCGACTTCCCCATAAACGCTTAAAAGTGTCAAGCCACAGATTATCATTACGTCTAACAAACTCCTGGATCCAGCAGTCGTTATGAGACCAAAACAGCATGGAGAAAATCTGACTCTCTCTCTCTTTCTCTCCCTCTCTCTCCTTCTCAAACACTCTCTCATTTTCTCATTTTCCTTTCTCTCTCTCTCTCTCTCTCTCTCTCTCTCTCTCTCTCTATCTTTCTTTCTCTCATCACTCTTTTCCTAGCTCTTCTCAGTCACGCATATTAAGCAGCTGGGAAGCCGACAGTGCCTCCCCTGCTTTTACTGCTTGCATGTCTGAAATGCACAGCTCTCCCTTTAAAAAGACAGGAAATGACACAAAGAATATTCTCTCCTTACTCTCTTGAGAAAATTAAAATTAGACCAAAAAGGAGGAGGAATAGGAGGGGGTGGGGAGTAACTTCTTTGGCAGTCCTTTGCTTTTAATTTATGCTCACACACAAAAATAAATAAATCAAATCTTTAATGCCTGAATGCAGGTTATCAGCGTACCTGTCTGTGGCCAGCTGACTCGCGTCATTAGGACAGATTATGACAGTTTTGTCAGCAGAAGAAGCTGGATGTGAGTGTGCCAGGGACAGTCCCAGCATGCCACGCGCCGGAGTCTGCCAGAGCCGTGCCAGTCAATAATACCGCTGCCTGCACAAAGCTATCAATTATTGCTGCAATTATTTGTCTAGTTGGATATTCAAAATGTCATGTGAAAAAGATGATTACACATTCCGCAGAGCCTTGCCATGTGTAATCAAATGAAGCAAGCCCTTGTTAAACATGGCGCTGCAGTAACCCGTCCTTCAGCTGCATCTCAGCCCGTGACCAGAGAAGAGGCATCTTCCATACACACACAGGCACACACACATTCTCAAACACACACTCACACACACACACACACACACACACACACACACACACACACACACATAGAATAAAGCCAACTCTTCTTTTCACACTGATTCTGCCTTCATAGTAAATGTAGATTTCATTGCCACTGAAATATTGTTTGAAATGTTGCTTTATTGAGACCTTTACCATGTTAACCAATATTAACAACAGTGCAACAATAGACATGATTCAGAAATAAGTGAGGGAAAACGGAATTGTATGTGAACAGGGACTGACTGTCCCTCGACCTTTAACAAGGAACAGCCATTGTAATTCTGGCAATGAAAAATTGTGTAAAATAGCCTTTGCATGATAATAGTAAAATGTATACTAGGTTAAACCCGTGCAGGTGGCAACAATTAACTGTAATTTCTGCAGATTGTAATGATCCATAATTTGCCGTCCGTAGTTGGCCTTCGCATCAACCCCCTGATATAAAGTTGTGTGCAGTCTTGATTTGGCGCTGAGCTTTCAGCTGTTGGTCTTTAGTTCGATTGTCAGGAGGCAGTCGTGGGTGGCAGAGCCGTGGAGCCGCACTGGGCTGTTATTTCTCTCTGTTCAACGCCACCCCACTCTCTTTCTCGCTCTCCCACTCTGTCTATCCAGTGGCTCCTTCTCTTTCAAGCATGTGTTGAACAGTCTTGATCACCTTCTCTAGGGACGCGAAGTCATTAAAAAAAGAATCTCGTTTATTTTTATTTTTAACTTATGATGTCGGTCCAGCATAATGCCATTCGGATCCAAAATGACTTCAGCCAGACCTTGAGCAGTTACACTGTGTTTGTGCTGGTTCGGAAAGTTTCTGTTAGGCTTAGAGCATCGAATGATGTTCCTCTGGTTTTGCATTTTAGTCTCGGGTTTCTCAGGCCTGTCTGCGGCAGCGGAGTGTGAGCGCTACGCCTGTGCGTTCCTTCACAGAAAGAGGGCCCGGACGCACACACAAAACCGATGACAGCACAAAAGGGTGCGGGAGTGTCTGGAGGAGGCTGTGTGTGCCAGAGCGCCGAGCCTTCCAGAACCGCCCCTATTTGTGTGCATTAACAGGATTATCCCGCGAGCCCTCGATGGCTCCGGCCTGCCTCCCTAACACATAGCAGCACTGCCCGCTCGCCTTGTTACATGCTTTGCTGCCTATTGAAGACTTCAGAGAAACCCCCTCTGAGGAAAACAAACGAGGAGATGAAAGAGTGCACGCTGCCTGTTCAGCTCTGTTCTGCACCTCTCTCTCTCTCGCTCTCTCTCTCTCTCTCTCCCCACTCTTGCATCCCACCATCTACTGCTCTCCCTCTCTCTCTCTCTGGCTCTCTCTCCAGGGATGGTCTAGAAAACAGTGTATGATAGCAGTTTAAAGACCTCTGGCTTAGGAGGAGAGTTCAGTCCTTCTCCCATGTCCATTTTACCTCTTTGTTGTTTGCCATGTTTTTTTTTTCCTCCTTTGTGTGGACAGTATTTTTTTTTCCAACCACTCGACCCTGCACTTTTGGGAGAAGAGCAGATAGCTGGGGAAGTGAAACATAAGGTGCTCCTTCGTGGTGCTAATTTGCGCTGTTCAAACTGCCACTCATTACCCTTCGATAAATATCCAGTTCTCCACTTTCTGTGAGTAAATAGAGCAGGTCTTTCTAGACTCACCCATGCAGAGTGACTAAATCTTGTTTCCATTCTGATCCAGTTTACCTAAGATGCTCAGGAATTTATTTAGCATAACATTCAAAAATGATTTTGCAGCGTTTTACAGCTCTCAGTTTTGATTTTTTTTCCTACATTTTCACAACACACAAGTAAATTACATTTATATTTAAAAGGCCTGTATTTGATTTTAGCAGTATGCAAACATTTTTAATCCCGCTCTCATTATAGTCCATACATATATGTTAAGCTGCTAAATTTATGTGGTACAGATTTCCCCCTTTTTCAGCCTACATCAGTTCTGCCCATTTACATGGAAGTTATAAGAAGTATTGCAGCCCCAGACTGCCTTTTAGGTGGGGCACAACACAGGGCAGCCAATCAGATCAGAGATTTTATATACATATCAGCTTTAAAGGCATAGTAGCAAGAACCATCTGTTTAATTCTAACTGAATAAGGACAGATTGGAAAATGATGATGTAAACATAATGTGTGACTGTTTTTGGGGACGTTTGAGGACACAGCACTGTCATAATAAGTGAGAATAATCAAAGAAACCATCAGAGAAATAAATCAAAGACAAGAAAAACATAGGGTATTGGCCTCTGGAATCACATTTACTTGAATATATTTAAAAAAGAAATACATTTGTTTAGTGTCATTTATAAAATATTTAGTATATTAAGTATAAAGGCTTATAATTTGAGATGTAGGAAGTGTGTGTGAGGAAAAAGTTATTTGATGAGTGTCTTTCCTGGTCTTGGTTGCTGTGTCTGAGATGTGGAAGATCACATCACCTTCATCTTCTTAATGATCTGTGTGTTAGAGGGGAAATGACATAAAAGAGAGAGAGAAATAGAGGTAGAGAGAGAGAGAGAGAGAGAGAGAGAAATAGAGTTAATATGAGAGCAAAAGAGAAAATGCAATGTGTTTTAGGTAGCATGAGTTCAGTAGAGCATCAGAATTTCTACAGACGAAGTCACAGACAAAGAATCTTACATTCACGTGCAGTGTGCGGTGCTTGGCTGGTGTGTGTTTAATGTTGAAACACCCCCATTCCCTGCCTGCTTTATTATCTAATCTTGTAAATGAGCTGGTGGAGGAGCTGAGTACATTTAATGAGATTACAAATGAATTGTGAAGCAAATCATAGGTCACTGTCAAAGTGCCATTGAAAGTCAATTATTGTTTTAAATGTCCCTTTACTGTCACAATGGTCTACATACTTCACTGTCCTGCTTCTGAGAGGGGAGCTTTTTCCCTTCACTCTCTGATGCTTATAGCTTTCCTGTCTCACAGTTTGAATGTAATTGCTAATGAACGCACTCAAAGGAACACACTGGTTCAGAGTTTGGTCCTCTAATTATTTGGCTTAGCACAAATGGCTAATTTATATAGAATGGTAGACTCATTCTGCAGCAGGAGCATATGGAAGTTGTAAGTGCAGTGCCTCCCCAGGATTTGGACTAGCGCTTACATGGTTCCTCCCTGGTTTCAGTGTGCTGGGATGTGCCAGAGCCTCAGTAACAGTGCCGTTAACACACTGTTATTCATGCTGTCTCTGCCCCCTCCCCGGCCCTCCACTGGCACTACTACTGTAGTGTTTTCATATTGTGTTCGTGCCTCGCACTCGCCTATTTCTGTACATGAATGAAAGACAGCACTCAGCTGGGAAGGCGCTATTGTTTGCTTTTACAGCCTTGCTGCTGAGCAGCGCTGTGAGTGGAAATGCTTGCATGCAGCGCTGGCCCGAGCAAAGCGCGGGGATGCTCCGAATCCCTGCCGTGCTTAGAGACAGAGCTAACCCTTACCGGGGCGTCTTCAGCCGCGCTGCCTGCGCTTTGTTTGGGCCTTCTGAAAAGCCAAGCTCCGCCGGGCCTTGGCCTGTGGTGCCATTCGGGAGCATGTTTTTAATAAGAGCCGTGTTTACTGCCATGTGATACTTTCATTAGACGGCGGAGCGGCTGCTGTGGGGGGCGTTTGTGCAGGCGGCCGTGCCGGGCCCCGGGTCTTGGGCTGGAGAGGAGGGAGGGAGGCTTCATGAATGATTAAGCCCAAATCGGTAGTGCCTCTCTCTGGCCAGTGAGAGCCAGGGGGCTGATGAGGAAGGGAGTGGGAGCACACATAAAAAGAAGCTCCATGTGTGTTCAGCTTCTTAGCCATTCTCTCTCTCTGCACTTTCTAAAACCTGTGGTCCTCTAATCATTTTTTTAATGGACTGCAGAAAGATTTTGCCTTCTGGTCCAGTTGGCTTATTTATTTAATGGATTTTTTTTCTTTCATTGTCCACAACAAGACTTTTCACAAGATTTAGCTGTAATTCTCATCTCTATTGTCCTACAGAGTGGACTAACTGAAATTTCTCTGTTGTTTCCCGAAGGTAAAGATGAGCCCAGCAGCTACACCTGCACAACCTGCAAGCAGCCATTCAGCAGCGCCTGGTTTCTGCTGCAGCATGCCCAGAACACTCATGGCTTCCGCATTTATCTGGAGAGCGAACGCGGGAGCCCTCTCACGCCTCGGGTGGGTGCCCCATCTGGGATGGGTGCCGAACACGCCTCCCAGCCCCCATTACATGGCATCCATTTACCTGAGGGCAGCCCTTTCAACTTGTTACGGATACCCAACTCTGCCCGTGATGGACCCCCTCTTCGGGAGGGACGTTTCCCCCCAACTCCACCACTCTTTAGCCCACCACCCCGGCATCACCTGGATCCGCACCGCATGGAGCACCTGAGCCCGGAGGAGTTGGCACTGGCCACCCACCACCCGAGTGCCTTTGATAGGGTGCTGCGCCTCAACCCCATACCCCTGGATCCCCCAGCCATGGACTTCTCTCGTAGGTTGAGGGAGCTGGCCGGCAACACCTCAGGGTCAACTCCACCCCTTTCTCCCAACAGGCCCAGCCCTATGCAACGGCTGCTTCAACCATTCCAGTCGGGAACCAAGCCGCCCTTTTTATCCACCCCACCCCTCCCATCCATGCAGTCCCCATCTGGCTCCCAGTCCACTCCGACTCCACTGCCCCAGCAACCCAACACCCCTATGAAGTCCAAGGCCTGTGAATTTTGTGGAAAGACATTCAAATTCCAGAGTAATCTAATAGTTCACCGGCGAAGCCACACAGGCGAGAAACCCTACAAGTGCCACCTGTGTGACCATGCCTGCACACAGGCCAGCAAACTGAAGCGCCACATGAAAACGCACATGCACAAATCTTCACCCATGACAGTCAAGTCCGATGATGGACTCTCCACGGCCAGCTCACCAGAGCCAGGGACCAGTGAGCTGGTGGGCAGCGCCAGCAATGCCCTTAAGTCTGTTGTGGCAAAGTTTAAAAGTGAGAATGATCGCCTGATTCCAGAGAATGGAGAGGAGGAGGAAGAGGAGGAAGAGGAAGAGGAGGAGGAGGAGGAAGAAGAGGAAGAGGAGGAAGGAGAAGAAGAAGAGGAGCTGGAACGGGAAGGCACCCGCAACAACTTCCATTTTGGCTTGAATCTGGAGGCTGCTCGGCACCACGAGAATAGTGGGGGACGTCTAGGCGTGACTGAGGATGGCATCCCGCGATCCCTGCCTGAGGTGATGCAAGGCATGGGTCTGGCAGCCAGCATGCAGCACTACAGTGAGGCCTTCCACCAACACAAACGGGGAGCACTTAATTCGGACAGTGATGCGCACAGGGACATGTGTGACGAGGACTCAGCCCTGGAGTCTGACCGTGCGCAGGAGGGCTGCGGCTCGGCCATCAATGGCCGGGGTTCATCCCCCAGTGAATCAGCTTCTGTGGGTCTGTCCAAGAAGCTGCTGCTGGGCAGCCCCAGCTCCCTTAGCCCGCTTTCAAAACGCATCAAGATGGAGAAGGACTTTGACCTCCCCACTCCCACTATCCCCAACACCGAGAACGTGTATTCCCAGTGGCTGGCCGGCTATGCTGCCTCTCGCCAGCTCAAGGATCCCTTTCTGAATTTTGGGGATTCCAGACAATCGCCTTTTGCCTCGTCTTCAGAGCACTCCTCAGAGAATGGCAGCCTGCGTTTCTCCACTCCCCCAGGGGAGCTGGATGGTGGCATCTCCGGCCGCAGCGGAACAGGCAGTGGGGGGAGCACACCACACCTTGGGGGTCCCGGCCGGCCCAGCTCAAAAGATGGCCGGCGCAGCGACACCTGTGAGTACTGTGGCAAAGTGTTTAAAAACTGCAGCAACCTGACAGTGCACCGGCGTAGCCACACAGGCGAACGGCCCTACAAGTGTGAACTCTGCAACTACGCCTGTGCCCAAAGCAGCAAGCTCACACGGCACATGAAAACGCATGGGCAGGTGGGCAAGGACGTTTACAAATGTGAAATCTGTCAGATGCCTTTTAGTGTGTATAGCACCCTGGAGAAACACATGAAAAAATGGCATAGTGATCGCGCCTTGAACAGCGAAATTAAAACTGAGTAGTGATGAAGAACGGAGGCACACCTGCCAGTTAACAGCAACCCTCTCCCAAACCCAACCCTTGTAGATTTTCCCTGTTTGGCTAGTCCAGTGGAGGCTAAGACAACGTGCTTGGCGCCACCAGCACACCCTTCTTCATTTACCGTTGAATGCATGTTCTGTATCGGGGCAATACTATTGCATTGACGCAAACTTCGAGCCTTTCTCTTGTGCAATAATTTACATGTTGTGTATTTTTTTCTTTTTTTCTTTCCCTTTTTTGATAATTAGACAGCATGCATGGTATGTTTTTGGCTATTTTTAAAAAAAAGTTGTCCCTGGTTGGTTAGTTGTTGAGTAAATGTGTTGCTGTTTTCTTGTTCTGTTTTTTTATTCAAAAAAATGAGAAGAGAAAAGAAAAAAAAACTACCATGCTGCATACATTCTGTAAAACATATCATGTACAGTTTTGTGTTGTAACATGGAGGACAACAGTCTATTGCTTAAACCCTCTTTGGAGGGGCTGGGAATCGCACTTAAACTAATCTTTCAAAAAGATGTTCTGTCCACATAGGGTTTTAAAATATGAATTGGCCCCTATCATGGAATATAAAGTATTGACAGCCTTTGAATTTCTAAAAAAAAAATACCAGAAAAGTGATCACAATTTGAATTTGTACTATCATTTGGTAAAACAAACAAAAAAGAGTGCCTTGGATCTTGAAACTGCATTGGTTAATCTTCCTATCTGCTATAAGCTTGGAATCTCAGCCAGATACTGGAAATTGATTTATATGATTCACTTAAGGTTCTTGCATCAAGTACCTGACTTTGACAGTCTACAAGGAAATGATGATAATCAAAAAGCTAAAAGCTAATTTGTAGTTAATCATCATTAGCTACCTATGACACACGCATCCTTCTGTTGTGGTATCCGGATTGTGCACGGTACATCCAGTATTGTGTGGGATTCAACAATGTTTACTCTCCATTTAAGGGTACTGTACTCAGCGGTACAGGTTTTTATTCCACAATCATAAGCTCTCATAAGCTAGTTTGTGAAGATTCTGTTCTCAGTAGCACAGCCGTTTTTTTTCTTGATCATTTTATTTTTTGCATAACGTGTGTACATGTGTGTATATCAGGTTGTGTGAACATTCACTGCATAGGTACATTTGTGGGCCTATATGATGAAGTAATGCGGTGTTTTCTGAAAATTCCTTGTTGAAGAATGCCTCTGAATATTTTACGTCTCAGTGATGATTAACTATGAATTGCTTACAGGTCTGAATCAAAATCCTCAAAAGAATATCTTTAGCAATGACTGCAGTACTCGATACCCATGTTCCCATAATGATTCGCTCATCCTGGGAAAGCGAGGGGACAGGGAAAGAGGGAATGACCAGTACAGATGACTATTGTGTGTAATATGTGTTGAGGAGATTTTTTCCGTTTGCTCTGGTGAGTTTAACATCCAGCCATTTCTGACGACCCACGTTTTCAGTGTTCAGATAGCACTTGTCACTCGGCCCCTTCAGTCTGTGTCTGACGCTCTGATTGGTGGTATAGCAGTTGAGTATAAATTAAGACTGCTTGCTTATACAGAAAAAAAGTGCACTGTTAAGGTTTCCCAGTTTACAGGTATTCACATGAGGGAAAACTTCCTATAATGCTAAAAAATAAAATGTTAATAAAAAAAATTACAGTGTCATTGTTTAACATAACAAGGCCAACTTTGCCCATCCCCCAATCCACCCCCCTAGACCCTATACACCCCCTCCCCTGCCCCCTTACAGAAAACCCAACTCCAATATGATGCGTCAGGGCATAGACCTCCTGTCAAACTATGGACGATTGAAACTTGCTGCTTTCACTGCAAGAACATTTTTTTGTACAAAAACGTTTTTAAGTATGAATATAAAACAACATTTAAAAAAAAAAAAAAGCAATTCATTATCTTAGGGGAAAGCTGTATTTAAGTTTGTTGATGTTTCTCTTTCCTCTTTGTCTTGGTGGTGTTCAAGACTTGATCACGATATACATAGAATGGGAAAAAAATCTGTGATAATTTTTCTTTTTTTTTGTTTGTTTTGTTTCTGTTTTTTTTCTCTGTTTTTTTCTTTCTTTTTTTGTTTTTTTCCACCGTGGCTCTTCACAGCTCTTCAGGTCAAACGTAACTTGCATTGGGGAAAGGTTTAAGATTATATATAAATATATAATAGAGAACTTAAATATAGGAAAATGCACACTCATGTTCAATTCCTATGCTAAAACACATTTATGATCTACTTTTTTTCTGTATTTCTAGAATGGTATTTGAATTAAATGTTCACCTAGTGTAGGCACTATAGTATTTATATTGAGGCTTGTATTTTTAACTGTTGCTTGTTCTCTCGAAAGGTATTATTGTACCTTTTTTGGTAGTGGAAAAAAACAACAAGCTGCCACAGTATATTTTTTTAATTTGGCAGGATAATATAGTACGGATTATTTGTATGTTTAAAAAAAAATGAAATTAAAAAAAATCAATAAAAAAAAAATTACTAAAGTATGTGGCATTGTATAAAAGGAGGCCATCTAATGGTTTCCCTGAGGAGTCTTTTGCGAATGTCCACACTAGCTAAAACAGGTGGTTGTACATATCTTTTTTTCGGTTCTTTTTTAGACTCTCCTCTTCTGCTGCCATTCTGTATGCAGTAATGCAAGCTGATGTTGGGTTCTTCTGTAGTGTGCTTCTCTGTCTTCTCACCTATCTCACCTGACTACATTCCAGCATCTTAAAGAGAACAAACTTCATATGCAGTAAATACCAGTACAGAAATGAAAAATCCTTCAAATAAATGAATTGAAAATTATCGACGTTTTGCAGGTTTCTTTTGTTTTTGTTTTTTGGTTTTTTTTTTCATTGCCAAATACTAAATGGTGCTTTATATTTAGATTGGGATGACTTTCATATGCAAAGCATATTTAAAAATGAAATGGAAATAATGGAAAAGCCCGCTTGAGTTCATACTTTTTTGTAAATGGCAATGCGGAATATTTTGTTATCAGCCTTTTCTATTCCTGTTCTGAAAGCTGTTTGTTGTAACTTGAACTTGAACTTTATCTTTTACAATGGGAGTCACTATTTATTATTACTTAAATGCTCTGTTCAGAACAGAGACATGGAATGGATCTTTTGTGGTTTTCTTTTTTTTTTTTTTTCTTTGTTTTTGTTTTTAAATTTTTTGTTATTATTGTTTTCCTTTAAAAATGACCAAAGGTCATTGACAACTTTTGCTTTTTTGTTGTATTTGTTTCTGGTCTATGTTGAGGTTTATTGGAGAAACCACTGTCTGTGTTTTCTGGCAGTTGTCTGCATTATCCTGTTCACACACCCATTTTGTCCCTTTATTGAAAACAGTTAATAAAAAAAAAAAAGAATTAAAGTATCACTTTGTCCATATAATTTCTGGTAGCTGTGGGGAAAAAGTGATGTCACTGTCCAAAAGAAATCTCCAATACAGACAGTACAGGGCGGGACAAAAACATTCTTCACTTATTTATGCAAAGACTTTTTGATTCCAAGACATTTTGGAGCTTTTCTCTTGGTTCATTCATCATAAACATTTCATACCTCATAAAGGGCAGAGGCAGTGCTCAAATAATGTAAAAAAATGAGAGATAAAATGAGAAAAACAGCAGATTATAAATCATTGTGTATTCCTCTGTCAGTGCAGTGATGGAACGTTATCTGAAGAGGTTCCTCCTTGTGTGTCCTGGTCTTTGCTCTGGTTTGTTTGATAATTAGGCTGGATTGAGACGGTGGCTCATTTACTCACGTGACTTGTGCTGTGTCACCCTACCTGTACCTTCAGATCAAAGGAGCAGCTTAGCAGGCTTACTTGCTGTCTCTCAACACACACACACACACACACACACACACACACATCCTCCTCAATATGGAAGCATACACAGACACACACACGCGCACACACACACATCTCTTTTGTGTCTAGCTCAAAGTTATATTAGAAACCGGCTTTTGTATTCTCAACAACGAGGCCAGAGGCAATGACCGTCTGTCTAGATGGGACAGTAAATCATTTGGCATACCATTAAGCTGCTACCAGACCTCTTCAGTGGTTTAGTGTCATCTCATAGAGTTTATATTATACCTTAAATTTAAATGTGTATGTGTGTGTGTGTTTAAGTTGAGACCCCTAAGTCAACCCTCACTAAATAAAACCATTTTATTCTGCCTACTTGCAGATTTCTCCTCACCCCATGCACACAAAACCTCACTACATACAGATGAGAATAAATAAATTAGTGGCATTTTCCTCTGTGACATAAATTAACAGACATATAATATCTTGAGCTCCAGGGCCCTACACAGTTTTACTGGGAATTAATATCATGTTTATATATGGAGCAGAAACTTTTAATACATTTAAAAAAATTAAAAAAAAGAGGGAAACCTGTACAGGCCTGACCCGGCATCCTCAGAACATGAGTTCAGCCATTTGCCTTTCCATGTGTTTTGTAGTGCAGGATTAGTTTAAAGTGTTCTGAGGATTGTGGCATTTTTGTGTCTGTGCAGCGCTGATCTAAACGTGTTGTTCCTAAAACCAAGCCTGAAAATTAATCTTTAATTTCACTGTACATGGTTGTTGACAGGGACTCTGAGACTACCTTTAACAGGGAAAGGCAGTTGTGCTGACTTTTATCAAGTAGTTCAAACAAAATAATTCTGAGATGTTTGATATGAAATGCATCATTCTGGAGAAACTCAGCCAGTCAGGATTGCTCATAAGGGTGGTGATAAGAACCAGACAAACCATACAGTATAAAGTTTTCATTATAAAGTCTTCATCTTCAATTTTTTTCAAACATTTTACAATAACACTTTGGTCTGAAAGATATTTTTGGTCATTCTAAGTGGTATTACCACTATTTAAATATACCACAGGTAGAAAATGCTATTATACCTATTTCTGAAATGTGAAGGCACACGAAGAGGGTGGTAAATACAGTTAGTAAAAATTTGTAGACGCCGAAACCCTGTGGTTTCTCTCAGTACCAGAGCTTTTCTACAATACCATTTTACATCAGAACTGTGTGAATAACTGTGTTCATACCCCAACTATCAATTCAAATCAAGCAGTAGAATTTCCCTATATCACAAACATTAGATTTTTATATGTAATATTTGTGATATAGGCCCCGTGCTAATGCTCTATTATGGGGACCTGAAATAGCCCTGCCTCATTTCCACTATGCCAGTCATTTCTGGTTTTCTCTATTCATTCTGCGGTGCGGGAAGGTGAATGGGCCAAGAGCACAAAGTAAATGTATCTTAATGGACACTGACCACTGAGTTAAAGTCAGGGTAACATGGCTTCCGGAACCTGAATGCAGCTATAGCATTGCTTGCCGGATGGTAGCAGAAGGAGTGGTGGAAATGGGCATTAATCATGCATTACCATTGACCGCACTGGTCCTAACCTGTGTCCTTGCTCGCACTTAAGCTCTTGGCCAAGACTTGGCAATGGACTGACCTGTCCAGCTGTTCAGTAGGGTAAAGAGGTGAGGAGTCATTTTATACATTTTTTCAGTAAATCTCAGATCTATTACTCCATGCATTACTCCATCATCATTTCTCCCCATATACAATCATTCCCACTGGACATCAACTTCATGAATGGGGGTCGAGCACTGGTACCACAACTTGTACCCTGACTGCTATCTCATTAAAGGAGGAATCATTTTCTTTACTGTTGTGTTTTCCCCCTCAAGCTCAGAACAATAGATAGATAGTTAGAAGCAACCATGTGTGTTCCATGATTAGATTTGTGAGGGATAATTAATCACAAATGGTGCAAGGGAGGAAAACACACAAACACACACACACACACACACACACACACACATGCACGCACACACGCGCATGCAGCAGCAGCATCGTTTGAATATGTGAGTGCTTTAATAAGCTAAGTGATTGATCCCAGGTGAACACTTTGTTGTGGAGATTGCAATGCCCTTTAGGTTTGAATAAACAGAGCATGCACACACACACACACACACACACACAATATGTGCACACAAGCATAAAGAACTGTGTTTGGAGATATGAGTCTGTTTGAAAATAGGGAGCTGATTTCTGCAAGGTGGGTCACTTCTACATAAACACATTACATTTGAAGTGTGCATTTTTTTATTATTGGGTTTACGAGAGAAGTGTATATAAAAAGTATTCATGTACTCAAGTCATAAAATATGATTAAAGCTTATTCTGCTTACGAAGAATTAACAAATTATTTGCTTTGGATCAAGCTGCATTTCTTCTTTACACAAAACATCCAAACTCGTTAAACACCACCTTACACTCCACAGATCAGGCTTCCAGTCCTTACTCTTCAAAAGTTATAAAATGTACTTTGGGGTGATAGAAGTACTTTTAAAAAATCAGTTTTGCTTTCTCATTTAACTTTTCAGTTAATTTGTTTCGTAAATGTAACGTGTTTTCATTAGGTAATAATGTTCAAGTTCAACGCCAGTTCAAGTTGTTTTTGGTTTATTCTTTTTTACATTCTTATTTCAAAAAATTCCACAGATTTTTCACAATGTATTTCTAAACAAGGCCCACTCAAATTGTGTGGCTCAAGATGGTTAATTGTAGAGAAACTGCCTGAGCCTCTTCATCCTTAATATGTAAAAAAAAAACAAAGGCTTAACCCCAGACTACTTTAGAACAATACTCACTCTCGAAACCAGTTCATGATATAGCTCTCAGAAACGTTAAACTCTTTAGCTGTCCACTTTCTGTCATCATAATTCGGGCTTAGTAATTTTCTCTAAAATTGAGCGTGTCATATCAAACTTTTTTGTTTTATATATGTAATGACTGATTATTGCAGAAGTTTTTAACAGTATTCTGAGGAATGTCCATTTAGGAATGAAACGTCATAATGACTTTGCACTGTTTCCCACATCGTGGCAGAATAATAAGCCCTTGAATGTTGGAACTAGCTGTGTAATTAAGGAACTAGCTGTGTGGTGAGCAGTGTGCTTACTGTACAGCACACACTTGAACACACCCCTTGCAGGCTGAACTTGGGTTATCTGATGCCTGGGGTGTAAGTTCAGAATCTTATCAGAGTTACTAGCAATGCATGGTCATCTGTTGGTCACTACCATAAACCCATGTCCCCCTCCGCTTTCTCTCTATCTCTCTCACTCTCTCTCTCTCTTGCCAGTATGTCAGAGTAATAACTGGCTGTGTTCAAGTCTAGGCTGTTGGTTGTTTGCAAAGCTGAAGAGTCTAAAGTCTATAGATAGACAAGAAGGCTGGAATGCAAGGTGTGGACAACCGAGATAATCTCGAGATGGAGTGGATTGTCGGCCAGAAGGAGGGTTGTGTGCGCATGTGTGTGTTGGGGTTTGGGGGAGGGGGGCTGGGCTCTGGTTTAGAGTTTAAAGGTCAGAGAGTCAGGGCTGCAGGCTGAAGAAAAGCAAGCCCTCTCTTCTTTACTCTCTCTCTTTCTCTTCTCCTCCCACTGCTCTCGCCGTTTCAGATTTCAGATTCATTGTCAAATGTCTGACGGCAGTGACAGAGCTGAAAGCAGAAACACCTTCATGCCTGGCTTAGATGATTCTCAAATACCTAAGCTTTCTGTCCCATACACACACAGATACGCACACACACACACACACTTGCTTCTCTCTCAGACAACATAGTCAATAGAATGTAAAGGACTGCAGGTTCTGTATATGTTTTGGCTGTAGTAGTGCGTGTATTGAGAGTGTCTATCTGTTCTTACGTACCAGAGTGGTGTCTATGACGATAGTGAGGAGGTTCTCTCACACCCAGCTGTTCAACACCAAAACTCTCACACGCACAGCTAGTTTTTTTTTTTTACTGGAAATAATGTACCTAACAAGTAATGGAACTGAGCAATCCCACCAAATTGCCTGGCTAACTCATTAGACAGTAAAGATATGATGGATGATGGACTGCATTTGGGGTATCGGGTAAATTGTGCAAAAGGAGTTTTTCACCAAATCACCGTTTCAAGAGGAATGCAGGAGTGCTCTGTGGGGCTGAGTCCAGGTGCAGCAGAGGACTGATATACAGTTTAGCACAGGTAAAGCCTGTCTGTGGCCACTGCTAACACAGCTCACTCCTGCTCAGCTGAGGGAAGGCCACAGGGCGGCCCGGGTTAATTGCTGCTGCAGAGCCGAACCCGGCAGGGTCACCTTCGCTATGGAAAAGAGAGAGGGGAAAAAAATGGTAATCATAGAGGACAGCTGAAGTTGAGCCACAGAGGCTTTCGAGGCCGGTTGCTAATGGCTGCAGGGGTAGAGGGAAAGGAGTTTTGCGCCCATGCTCTACATGGGAATGCAGCCTGTGTGTTATGTCTAGAGTGCCCACTGTTTTGTGTTAAGGTGACCCCCATGCACTCCGTCTGCAGCCTCAGACTGTTTTGACACTTCAGCGTACGGGCAACACACACACACACACACACACATGCACACACACACACACACACACACACACACACACACACACGCACATGAATTACGCACATGAAGGGATGCATCACAAATGCACGGTGAACACTTTACATGTCCTGTAATGGGTTGTATCAGGGTCTTTCTGTGGTTGCCCCTCTTTCTCCTTTCTTTTATCTTTTACTCCTACACACACAAACACACACAGACACACACTCACACAGACACACACACACATGCAAATCTCTCTGAAGCAGCTACTTACTTTCCTCAGTTCCTCTTTTCTCTCACACCACCCCCTCTCCTCTCTTTCTCTCTCTCAGTCTAAAGGCAGTTGAGGTGAGAGGTCAGTGGTGGCTGGGCTGTAGATTAAGTTTCACATGACTGAACACCTTTGTTGCTGCGGCCCACTCGAAAGGAAGTGTCTGAAGGAGCTTGCATGTCTGAATCTGGGGGAAGGATCATGGATCTCCTCCTACCCCCATAGCACAGAACCCCTCAGATACAGCCCCTTGTCCAGGATCAGCCGACCCGGGACCCCCAAACCCTTCCCCCTACCCAGACAACCCACACCTGGCCTGTTTGCTCGTCTGAGGGGGCTGTTTTGAACTTGGAATATGTCATAATCAAGTTTATTTCCTGCATCTTACGCAGTTAAAAAAGTTTCTTTGTGTAGAAAATATATGACAAGATACAAAAGTTTTTTTTCATTGGAAACTTTGCCCTTTTTTCAGTTCTTCCTCTGATCAGCCCCAATATCTCACTCATTCACATGGAGGAGCTCTATTTGAAACTGGATTTGCCTCTTTTGGTTAGTTGATAGGTTGACAGATGTTAAATGTCTGAATGTGGCTCATATATTTTTACCTATTGGAAGTCTTGAAAAAAAAAGTCTGTTTTTTTTATTTTAGATATCATTTTAAAACACTTTTGTTCTTTACACTGCATTATGTAAAAATGAATGGCTTTGTAAAATGCTTCAAAATGACTAATTACTTGAAAAAAAATTAGTTTTGGTATACGAGGATTCACAGCACTGTTATATTACCTCAAAACTTTTTAAACACTTAAACTGAGCACTCATCAGCATTTACACAACACAGATAACATTTAACAGCTCAATAATGCATTCTGTTTCAGAGCTGTGTTGAACATGTTGTGGGCTTTGTGAAGAGGGAGGAGTTCATTTGTTCCTGCTTGGAGCTGACAGGAGAGTCCCCTAGCTGAAGGATATTCTGTTTACACACACACACTCACACACACACACACACGCACACACACACACACACACACACACAAACGGCGTGACCATTGGGCCATCATGGCCGAATTAATTTGATGGATCAATAATTCCTTCGTCAACATTTTCATTTCCTGCTGTTGCTGTGGGTCAGACGCCCATTAGTCGCGGTGTCCTCAACGTTTGCTCCTGGTGAGCACTTTTTTTTATATGTTTGTGCATGTGTGTGTGTGTGTGTGTGTATGTGTGTGTTTGTGTGCTCCGGGGTTGACATAGCCAAGGTCAGTGCGGCCAGTCACTAGCCAGAGATCAGTGTCTGACAGGTGAGAGATATCCATCACAATGAGGGTCCCATTCTCATGGTCCTTCACCAAGCACACACACACACACACACACACACACACACACACACACACACGCGCACACTCACACACACATGCGTAACATGCAACGCTCAAGGGGCCGGGAACCACCAGCCTGCCAAATATCTGAACAGATCTGTGGAGTGCCGGCCCAACAGCTCAACTCATGCTGGCTTTTCCTTGTTTTTTCTTGACATCATGGCTTATTGTTTGGGTATTTTGTCTTAAAATAGAATTTTTCGGTCTGCGCCCTGAATGACTCCAGACATTTCTGTAGTTATAAGAGCGATGAGTTAAATTTTGGACACACTCAGCTGTTTAATGGGTTCAAAAGTGAGCTTGATCATGTCCCCTCTCTTTCCCCACCTTCTCTTTCTCTCTGGTTTCGGACTAAGAGATGGAAGGAAGATATGTCTCAGCTGAAGCGCTCGTGCGTCTCCTCGGTCTGCTCTGACCACGACTTCCTGCTCACCATGCCCAAGAAGGAGCCGGAGGAGCTGGACCTGCTGGACTACGACTTCATCCTGTCCAACAGCATGCTCCAGCAGCAGCAGCAGCAGCAAAGTCACGCCGCCCAGCACCAGCAGGACGAGGACGCGGCGATGGTCGGGCGTGCGCCGCCCGCGTCCCCCGGACACTACGCGGCCTACCAGGGGGAGGCCCTGTACCCCGTCCCGGACCTGAGCGATGTTTCCCCTTCCGGGGGCTTTGTGGCCGAGCTGATGCGGCCCGAACTGGACCCGGCCTACCTGCAGCCGCCGGCCAGTCTCCACGGCAAGTTTGTGGTCAAGACCACCATGCATATGGACTACAGTCAGGGGTCCACGCCGAGCAAAGCCACCGCGTCCTCCTCTGACCCAGCTGGGCTGTTTGCATGCCACAGGATAAAGCAGGAATGCCCCAGCAAGTGCGCCGTCAGCCGGTCCATGGACCCTCGTGGCTTCGGCCACTCCTCCTCCACCACGGACGAACACCACCCCTCCCCTCAGGCGCTGGGACACCCACTGGGCTTCCACCCCTCCGCTGGGTTCTCACCCTTCCACACGCAGCCCTCCATGCAGTACCAAGGTCAGTCAAATCTGAGCATGTTCACTGGTTTTATTAAACCCTCAATGGTCCCAGTTACAGAGGGCCAGGGGCGGATCAAGCTTTCCAAAAGTGGGGGGGTTCTGAGATAGGGATGCCAAGTTATAAATACCATTTAATCAATTTAATACAATATAATCGGACAAAAGTGT
>JBBMFX010000141.1:16320189-16339630 GCA_037832545.1 Rhabdalestes septentrionalis | reverse complement strand
ATTATGGTGGTGTGGCCACACACACACACACACACACACACACACACACACATATACTCACACACTGCACACATCCACACACCAATGAGCCACTCAAGTTCAGACACATCACAGACTTGCTGTAAAATAGCCCAGACTCACGAAAATGCACAGTTCCTTGGAGTGTGGCCAAGTGTACTAGTGAGGCTTGTTTGGAAAGCTTTCAGTTAAAAAGCCACTTTTTGGCGGGAGTGGGGGTGGCAAAGCCACTGCAGCAGGTCAGAGCTGCTAAAATAAATAATGGTGTAGGGAGAGGGAACCACTCCTGTAATTATATCTGTCAGACGACACTGAGCCACTCTAACCGCCTCTCTCTCTCTCTCTTTCTCTCTCTCTCTCTCTCTCTCTCTCTCTCTCTCTCCCTCACACTCTCTCTCTCGCTCTCTCTGTCCCTCTTTCTCGCTCACTCCCTCGTACGTTCAGTTCAGTAATTCTTTATTGGCATGAATGTCAGAGGTTTCTCTAATGTCAATACAGCCACCATTAAAACAAATGAAACACTAACAGTCACGTTACGGCAGAAAGACAGTTAAAGTAATCGAAACATCGGAATGTACTGATGTAGTGGTTAACACACGATAGTTATAGAATTAAGGTCAGACACAGAAAGATATAGGAAAATTAGCATTAATGTGGCATAAAAAACAAACAACCAAAAAACAAACCCAACAAAAATCCCATGTTTTTCATAAGGTGGCCATTAGAGTATAATCACTGTAGCAATAGCACACCAGTAAATCACACCACAGCCTGAAAAAAAATGTTCAGCGCTACAACACGAGAACAAGCAAAATGCAACAACAGCAAAAACAAAGTAAAAACAAACCGGGGCCTCGTTATTAATGGCTTCTTACCAGAGTGTTTATTCTCGACGCGTGAGCTTGTTATACTTACAAACGCACTTTGTGTCGTACAGCAGAAACAACATCACACTTAAAGAGCAAAGAGTGTGAAAAAAAAGCCGTTTCCCCCTTTTTTTCTTACTTTATTGTATATTTAGACAAGAGAAGCACTGGGGAAGCACACACGCTTATTGATACCAGGTTGCTTTGAAATGAAAACAAACTAAAGAAGCAAAAACAAGCAGAAAAGTAATATTTTGTATAGTAGACCACATAATAGGATACAGGAGGAGGAAGCGTGGGGGACCACTGACAAAAAAACAGGAATGCGTGAGGACAGAGAGGCTTCAGGTTCTAGTTAAGGTGATTAGTGCAACAGTCATGGAGAACACAATTACAGATGTGTCTAAAAGTGAGGGCTGCTGATGAGGCGGAGACACCTTGCTAACGCTGGGAGACTTCGAGTCGACTCTCCAGGCTTCAGTCATTTACACTCCAGGCGTCCTGGGCTGGCTAGCCAATGTGTCACACTGCCGATGTGTGAGTTTAAATCTTTAAAAATGTTCAATTAACATTTTACATTCTACATCAAATTCTGGTGCAGCAACATCTCACCAGAAGGTTTCTGCACAAGAAGGATGGGGATGACTGAAGATCTTGAAGGATACAGCAGCAAGATGTTTCAATTTTTTACAAACGAAGGACGACAGATGCTAATAAAACAGCCTTCAGTGATGCAATGGCTGACAAATGCAGCTCTCCTCGACTGCACCCTTAGTTTTGAGACACAGCCAGTGGGACATACTCCATGACACGAGCCGGCCATTTCAGTACCAGTTTTAAAAATGCCCTCAGCCTCATCTTTTGCCCTGGGGGAACTCATAATTCTACATGAACTCAAACAAGCCCTCGGATTTAAAGCCTGATAAAGCAATTACAAACAGTATGTTTCTGAGTTCTATTTGTATGTTACGTTCAAAATGCAAAATGCAAACAAAGCAAAAACTATTTGAAATGAGGCCACTGATTCCCTGTCTTCCACTCACTACCTTCCTTATTTGCTGACTCAATCACTGTTTTTACTTGTTCACCCTTCATTGCCTTTCTTACTCACCTACTGGTTCACTCACTTACTCACATCCTCTCTCACTCACTTACTTATTTCTTTCTCACTCATTTACTCACTTCCTCTCTCTCTCTCTCTCTCTCTCTCTCTCTCTCTCTTTCACTCACTCATTCCTTCACTCCCTCCTGTATTAATCACTTCCTTTCTCACTCACTCATTCACTCAAAAACTTCCTTACTCACTCAATCACACTCACACATTCACTGGCTTCCGCAAGCACTTATTACCTTCCTCATTCACCCAGTGCCTTCCTCACTAACACATTCACCCTCTCACTGCTTTTCTCACTCACACATTCACTCAATCACTTACTCACTCACTCAATCACACTCACACATTCACTGCCTTCCGCAAGCACTTATTGGCTTCCTCACTTACTCACTCAGTCACTGCCTTCTTCACTTACTCACTCACTCACTCACTCACTCACTCACTGCATTCTTCACTCAATCACTCACTCACTCACTCACTCACTGCATTCTTCACTCAATCACTCACTCACTCACTCACTCACTCACTCACTCACTCACTGCCTTCTTCACTCAGTCTCTCACTCACTCACTGCCCTCCTCACTCACTCACTTTCCCACTCATTCATTCACTCACTCACTTCCTTCCTTCTTTTCTCACTCACACACAGCCTTCCTCACTGCCTGCCTCACTAACTCATTCCCTCATTAACTGCCTTCACTCGCAGTCTTCCTCACTCACTGCCTTCTTCACCCCCTTATTCACTCATTGCCCGCTTCACCTACTCACTTATTCACTCACTGCCTTCCTCACTCACTCACTTCACTCACTGTCTTTCCCACTCCTTCATTCACTCACTTACTGCCTTCATCACTGACTCACTAATTCACTCACTCACTCACTCACTCACTCACTGCCCTTCTCCCTCCCTCACTGACTTCCTTGCTCACTTACTCATTCATTTATTCACTGCCTTCTTCATTCATTTCTTCACTTGCTCACTCACTCATTCACTCACTCACTCACTCACTCACTCACTTACTGCCTAACTCACTGACACTCTCCCATCAATCTCTCCCTCTCTCACTGTTGCTCATGCCCCGTCCATCTGAGGGTCCCTGGCGAGAGAGTGGAGGGGGCCAGATTAAACAGGGGGAAAGAGTTTTAAGCCTTATCACTGTTTATTCTTAGATTTGAAAACATGCGGCGAGAGGAAGGCTGTAGTGAGACCCAAATCCCTGCTGTGTGTTCCCCTCAGGGTCTCACTCCTGTTTCCCTCTACCTGCCAATCACTCCTCTGCCCACAGGGCCACAGCACTCCTCTCCAAAGGGCTAGCATTAGCAATCTTACTCCAGCTCGCTTCTTCCCACTTGTTTGTTCCTGTCTGACGCAAACTGATGCATTTTAATATGATGTTTTTTTGCAATCTATTTTGCCCTTCAAACATTCCTTTTTAGAGTCTGTGTTTTTTTGTGCAAGGATGCCATCATGTCCTTGGTTGAAGAGTTCTCTTTTCCAACTTGTGATTGGCTCTACAGTGACCTATAGGGACCCTTTGAGTTTGACTTCCAAAAGGCCCAAAAGGCACATCCATGTGTGCATGTGTGTGCATGTGTGCGCGCGTGTGTACTGTATTACTGGCGTCCAGATTTACTCTTTGAAATCAGACGCAAGTGGCAAGCCCTTTCTTAGTTTCTTTTTTTTCCCCCTCAAGGATGCTTTCACAGCCCAGCCAGTTGACTGTGAAGCTTATTTCCCTTCGAGTGCATTTTCCACACCATTCACTTCACATCAGCACAAATTAAGATCATTTCTTAATCTCTTTATTTCCCTACCTGCTTCTAGTCCACTGGTCTACACAATATTTTTACAGTGGGCACAACCTTAACCTTCTGGTGGGCAAATAGCTTTTTTTCAACGATGAGGAATTGCTATGGTTCTTCATAGGCAGTTACCTAACATCAAATTAGATGATTTTATACCTACTGCATGTATTTACCAGACTCTTTAGACTTTATTCTCTGATACAGAGGGAAAAGCATAGTGCACAACATTAAACCTCTCAAAAAATGTAACATATTTTGTTTTTTAAATTTTGTGTTGCTTTTACCTAACACCATAAATTATCAGAATTAATTTTAGTGTGTTTAGATATTCATGAAGTCAAAAAATGTTCACATTAAAATATCATGACTATCATTTGTTTCTGTTTGAATCATCATCAGCAGCTAGTAAATGTGTCACATGAATTACTGCAAGACGGTGGAAGCCAGGCAGAGAATGATGTTTGTTGTTGCTATTAGAACTGCAATTACTTTCATAATCACTGATATATTTACCATCAGTGAGGACCAGTCACACTGCAAACTGTCACATCATTCAAATGAATGTTTTGAACTAAGAACAGAACAGTGTTCCTCTATGTTGTCTAATCAGATGAGAGTGTCTAGTTTAGTTTAGATGTTTTTTAGTTTAGTTCTTATTTTGGTAAAGAGCTACATTTTCTATGAAATTTACCAAAACTGTAAGCTAAAATGTGCTGTCTCAGGATATGCAAGAAGCAAAGCCAGTCTTTATCACTCATTTGTAAGAGATTATGAAGATGTAACTAGATTCTTGTTGGTATCAGGTACCTGTGTTTTAGCCAGATAATATAAAAAGGTATTTAAAGTACCTGAGGAATAGCTAAATATAATTTAGCTTCTGGAATGCTCACTTTTAAATATTAAAATATGTTTCTCTCAGTCCAGCAAAGTTACCTAAAATGTTTACAAATGCATTCACAAGCTGAGCTTGTAGACCACCATGTGTTTCCTCTGTTGTGCTGCAGCTGGTCTTCTTTTTTGTGCTCTAGACACAGTAGACTGATTACAAATCTCATGACTTTGTGCTGATGTCAGATCAAATGCTTTATTTGTCATCATATGTAACATATGATATATATATTCCCAAAGCTACATATCAAGGCATGGTCTTTATTCACTATGTCACTGAACGCTTCCAATCCTCTTTCAAATATAGGCACGAAATGCAACCTACATTCTGACGATGGACCTCTGAAGTCATGCATCCTTTTGATGTCAGAAACATCGAGGACCTCCAGGTGTAAGTGTATTATTTTCTATATGGAAAAAAGGTTGATGAATTGTGTGGTCAAAATGTACTTTTTGCTCCATTCATACCATTAAGAATAAATACCACTTGCACTTTTCCCACTTTTCAAACTTTAGACAGCTTAACTACCAGATGTTTAAAAGTCTTTGCTTTGGGATATATAGTGCTGAGGTCTTGAGATGGTGATTCAAAGTACAGCTTGTTAGTGCAGCAATATTTATTTTTCCATTACATCCTCAAAATTCAAAAATCCAGTGACTTTGGAAGGACTAATTTGTGTAGGATTTAAAGTATGTAATATTTTAGTTTACGATAGAGCACAATAGAGGTAGGTATTCTTTACATGGGCATGTAGACTATTAAACACACACACACACACACACACACACACACACACACACACACACCAGCAGAATGTTCTTATTAGCTGTATTTCAGAAGCGTTTACTTTAGTCTGGGTCAGTTTTCTGGTTATCATGTAGATGGATGGATGACAGGCTGTTTATTAGGACTGGCCCACTGAATAGCAAAATTAGTGGCAAAAGTTAGGGGCAAGTTTTATTACACGTTGCATGGAAAAAGCCAGTAATAGAGACAGTTTGGAGTTTCTTTACTTGTGTGACTGTTTAAATTAAATAAAAGGTAACAAATTAATGTTATCCTGAAAACCATTCAGAGAGCATCTCCTCTCCTGACGATCTTCTTGCACTACTACTACCTCCATAAAGATTTTAGCACTCTCCTCTGGTTCTCACACTGTCATGAAACGTAAGTTGCTTTCGATAAAAGCAGCTGCCATATGAATGTAATGTAATGTATTGCAATGTGCTTGCTAATATATTATTGTTAACATCATTATTTTGTATTTTTTCCATATAATTTCACAAATTACATCTTTGTGGTCATGTAAATGTATGTTCTGCTTTGCAAATGTAACACAACTGAGGTCTTCAAAGGGCAAAGGTAGCACATTTCTCGGCTGCAGCCTAGATTTTGGAGAGCAGCCAGGGTCTCCTCATAATCCTTCTCCTGATTCTGTTGTTTGAGAATGGATGGGTTTAAAAATGGGAAAGAGTGGAATGGACACAACATGCTGTGCTGTATATGCACTACACATTTTCCATAATAAGTTTAGAGTCCATTAGTACCATGCATTATTTGTTTTAATTAAAAACATACTGAACATATAACCAAATGTAATAATGATTACGATCAAAGCTATGCAATACATTTATGATCAGATTCAACATGCATTTGTCACAGGCATCAAAATGCTCACAGACCGCTGATATATTCAGGGCAGTAAAACACACTCAGGAGTGCCAGGACTGAGAAACAGGTTCTGTTAGGATGTCCAACAGAACAAAACAGCTTCAGCAGTAGCAGTTTAAAAAGGATATGTGTAGTTAAATCGGTCCCCCCTGGCTGTTAGCGGGTGACTGTGGAGTTTGTGTGGGACAGTCAGCTGATGAGAAAGTGCTCCGAGCACAGAGATGAGGAGCGCTGCCACTGTTTAGGGCTCCACCAGGACTGATCTTCAGCTCCATGATGCTGTAGACTTGCCGGAAAACCTGAGTTTTCATCTGAGAAGAATGCAGTGCTGGCCCCTCTCTCCCTCCCCGCCCCTCACCTCAGCCCAGCTACTAAAATAGCAGCATGGTGGAATGGGCTGTGACCCCTTCACCCCGCAGTGTTAGTCTCGGTTATGGTGCAGATGCCTTTTTCCCCCTTCAAAGGTTTGCTAATGCTTCCCTGAGGATCAGGGCCAAAGTGTGTGTAGAGTGTCCTCTCTGTCTCTCTCCCTCTCTCTTCTCCCGCTCTCTCCCTCACTCTCTCTCTACCTCTCTCTTTCTCTCTCTCTCCAAGCCCCCCACACTTCACGGCAGCCAGGGGGAAGAGAAATAATTCAAACTCAATGCATATTGCAAGCGCTTTGGTCAGTGCTTCAGCCGACAAGTAACGACACATTAGTTTTTGTGGAGTGACCCAGGCCAGCTTACGCTCCATGGTAAATAGCCTGGACCTGAGACAAACTTCGTGTGGGCCCTGCTATGCATGCCTTCAGAGCACAGCCAGCTATAAAGGAATTTTCAGCACAAAGAGAAAAGCCCGGGGGGTTGGGGTGGTGGGGAGTGAGAGAGAGAGAGAGAGAAAAAGGAGGAAGGGGAAAAAGAAGAAAAAGAAATAGCATCCCTTTAGGTAACAGAATTTCTGCATTGTTTAATATTTAATCACTTTGCCTTCCAACATTCAGATTTCTTTTTGCATATTCTATATATAAATATATAATTAATGTCTGAGAAGCACATAAAAGAAAACAAAATTCTCACAAGAGCTGGAAAAATCATTTGTTGTTCTGGAGAACAAATTAATGCATCTGATAAAAGGAGATGCTGAGGCGATGTTTTTTTTTTCTTCTCCCCCCCTCTTCCTTCTCCCCGTTTTCAGATCATAGATTCTTTTGTTTCAAAAGAGAGGTTGTTGGTCATTTGGCGGTGTTTTGATGGAGCATTTTGCTTTTCCTCCAGGTATACCTTTCCATCTAGGTGGTCCTGGGGATTCTGTTCTTTTTTTGAGCCTATTCCGTATCTCATCAAGCCAGGGCTTCCATGCATCGGCCTGTCTTCTGCTTTTCTATCATCCTTTTTTTTTAAAAACACTACCACAGTCCCCATTTATATTAAAATACTGCTGTTTCTTTTACATGGATGTGAAAAATAGGTCAAAGTTCCATTCTGAAGAACCTTGCTGTATTTACAGGCAGGGCTAGAGAGTGGTCATTGTTCCTGTGGTCACTGAGAGTTGATTGCTACTGCATTACTGGGGCAGTAATACTTTTCCTCATTGTCTGTAGTCTTCATAGTCCATGCTAAAAGCGTGTGCTCCATCCCCGCCACCTCTGGTGTGCCCTGCTCTCAGGGATAGCGGCCGTCTTCGCTAATCGCCCCATAAAGATTAATCTCCTTCCCTCACCCCGCTCCTGTAATGTTGTCACAGCTGCCCGGCTCAGATTTAAATAGGTTTTTTAGCAAGCCTCCATATTCCATTCAGCACCGGTCACTAATAACCTGCTGTGTATGTGGAGCATTGACCCCCCAAGCGCTTTTCAGTCTTCCAGTTATCCCCAGCATGCCCCCTGGCACAGGCCAGCGGCCCCTCCACCACTGCTGTGGCGCTGCGCTGCCCCCGGCTCTACTGGCACTCACTAGTGCCCAGAAAACCGACATCTGACAAACGTGTGGGCTCATTTTCTGTCTCCTCCTGTTGTACCACCGCAGTCATACCTGTCTGGAATGTGTGTGGCTGCAATGTGTAAAGCTTTTATATGTGCCCACACACAAACACAACAAAATATAAACAGTTAATTAGTATGAAAATGTCAAACACAAATCAGGACTAATGTTTATTAATAGGACTGTAATAATCTGAACTGAAAGAACAGGCTCAGAAGCACTCAGGCCTTATATTAATGGATCATTGACTGTTTTAAGCTCAAATATATCAAATCCTTAATCTTAAGGCTGATTTGCTTCAGTATGTCATGTTTATCTCACTGCTGTAGAGGTGGCAAACAGACAATGTCATGAACATGGGTGGGAGTGAGACAGATTTTCAGAAGCAAGCACACAGTTTGAACCTGACCAGGCAATTCAGCACCTGCTTGAAATATTGACTGCAGTCCACCAAGCCACCTTATATCAAAACACAGATAAACTAGCCACTCAGAAACTCTGAGCGCACATCTGTTATACACTTAGCATTAAAAGGTGCGGGCTATTCTGGGCATGTTCAAGGGACCTTAAGTTACTAAATAGAGTAAATTAATATGAAATCTAATGTGTCGGTGTAAAAATAGAAATATCATGGTGATTATGGATTATCATCATTCATTATACTCTCACTATATTAAGGAAAACAAAAAAACATGCAACAAATGTATCTACATGTGTCAATTTTTAATAGGGATTGTTTGCTGGTGATTATACATTTTCAGGATTTCTGAATTAGCACAGCATTAGCACATTTTTTATTCGTTCGTACAGCCTTGATCCTGATTGGCATGTCTTTGGTTTTCTCTGCATTTTTTGTTTAGTAGACCCTCTGGGTTTGGGTGTAAAAAGACAGTACTGCACCCTTTATTGCTAGTGGTGGATGTCCTCAGTCCTGTAACTGAAACAAAAAATGAAAGAAATAAAAGAAAAGCATCCCAGCATGACGGTGGAGCGGACCTTGTGAAACCAGAGCTGCTCAGCGAATTCAAAAAATCTCTGAAATCTCTGGTGGAGCTGCAGACTAAAATGCAGCGACAGAATTTCGAAGTGTCCAAGATAACAAAATTGCATGTGTTGAACAGACTTTGGTATTGAATACTGATGCTGAAAAGTCTGTTTCACAATGTGAGCGTCACACTATCAGCATACTAAACTCAAACTAATTTCACTTGAGCATTTTAAAGCAATGGCCAGCAAAGAATATAATGCCTGAAGAGGATTGGTTACTAACTTTACGTTTACAATTTAAGATTCAGTATAAACAGATGCTTAATATGAAATAACTCAGGGGCAAAAAAGTGGGATATTGTTGCATTATACTACATTTACCCCTTTTCTTAAAGTCATCCTCTGAATAAGAGGCATGCACTTGTGTGCTGTTTCTCATAACACAGGATAACATATCAGAAAGACATTTAAATAACCATGTCCATGATGTAGGCTGACCAATCTAAATTTGGTGGCGGGAGCACAATCATCTAAGCGGGCATCTTGTGTCATGTGGCTTACAGAGAAAGTGTAAGGCAACTCTCAGTCTACCCAGACCAGCCGTTCTTCTGGGGACTGCAAATGGCCTGACAATCTGTTCTTCCTCTTTTTCATCCTCTTTTCCTTCTCTTTGAAGCTCCAAGGAGGAAGAGCTCATAGCAGGTAGCAGGGAATTTGTCCGGCTTTGACATTGCAAATGCATTTCTTAGCCCTCCTTTGAGCGCTGCCTTATCGATATGAACACTAAGCTGTGACTGCTCTGAACTCCTGCTCTTTAGAACTGGGCCCACACTGATGCTGCCAGATGCAAATTTGACCAAAACAGACGCCTGATAATACTATTGACATTTGGGGCTTGCAGACATTGTGGTTATATGAAAGATGGATGTGAGAGCACCAGCGCAGAACACACAACTGCACGGACACACAGACACACAGACACACACACACACACACACAGTCCGAAAGCAAGTAGACTCACTACATTAATGTGTATCATGGTATGCTGTCCTATGCTGAGACCGTATCCTTGGGGAAAATTGTCCAATTACACAATGTAAACCCCCGTAGCACATCCTTGCTCCGAAAGCCATGCCTGTCAGGTGTGCAATGCTTCTGGTTTCAAACTATATTTCTCCTTCTCATTCATCTTTAGCCATCATGAAAAGCAAATTTTTTATACCACTGGCTACAGAGCCTGTGTGATACTGTGTGTGGAGTGGCTAAAGCAGCCTTTCTGCTCCTCTGTAATCTTCAGTGTGGGCAGTGGGAGAATCCAGAGCTTTTGCCTAGGGCTTTAGCCTGTACTGAAACGGCTAGCCATGGCTGCATAGGGCTAATTGTGTCTGGGATTAAAGTGCTCTACTAAAGCAGATTAAACTCAAGGCTGAAGTCAAAGACAGCGCTAAAACATCAGTTATAAAAAGACTGAGATTTATAAATGGGTAGGTGAAGAAAGATATCCCAAGGCTTATGAAAGACCACTGCAGAGGGAAAGCGTGTTAAATTTATCTGTCGGAACCTTGCTGGGCTAAGAACGTATGGACAATGTGTGCTAGATTCACAGAAGAACAGGCCATGAATGCACTGAGTATGACGATTGGTTCATCTGGCCACATCACTTCTGAATGATCAGTTTGTATCAGCAGTTGTTCTTTTCCCCGACAAAAAAGAAAAAGACAATAAAAAGAAAAAAGAGAAGAATCTGCCAGTGTAGCCAAAGTGCAGCTCCTGGTCCGCACTATCCAGCCATGTGCTCCAGCTTGTAATTAAGGCTGCTGTTTCATTCCAGAGCCAAAGCTACCTGGGAATTGGAGTTAAGAGGGAAAGAAAAAAAAGAGAACAAGTGAGAAAGAACATGTGAGTATGAGAGAGAGACATTCTCCCAATCTCACCAATCTGACACTGACCCTTTTCATTAAAAGCTGATTAAAACTTTTAAAAATGCTGTTTGCCCTTAGTAGATGATAACCTCTACAACAGCAGACATTAAAGAATAATAGCCAGCTACAAAAAGGGACAAAGAAATTCTTGCCTGAGCTAGAAATACCCAATTGGAACATTTTAGAAAATTAATGAAATTTTAGATCAAATGAATAATAAATTAAGGGGGGGAATAAATTATAAATGAGGGAAAAAAGTGCTCCTGCTATAAAACAGCACTAAAAGAACATGTAATCCTCAACAAGCTTGGAGAAACAGGGTCAGGTTCAAGCCATGCTAGTTGTGAGCCAAAACAAAGGTTTCTGCACCGCTCTGCTTTGAAGATAATTGAAGCGACTGTACTTGAAAGGACTCTAGTCCCACTGCCTACTGTGCAGGCTACTTTTGCTTGTTGTTTTTATTTTTGCCAAACAACAATGGGATTTATTCGTGTGGGAATGCTCTTTTTTACCAAAAAAAAAAAAAATCACATCAAATGCACACTTGCACTCAAGTTCCTTGGTAATTAATGAAGTTCTCTAAAGCTCCATTAAATATAAAACTGTTGAGGAAATGAGCAAAAGCATCTCATGCCATGGAAAGTTGAACCATTGGAAAGTTGGACCATTAAAAGTTGGGTTATGGGGAAATAAACCGTGAAACAAACTCTGTAGTCACACGACATCAATCCAACACTTAAAATGCCCATTTTTATTAATAATCCAGAAAACATCTAAGGGGTGTAATATTGCTATGGGACATTAATATTCATTTCAATTATTAATATCTTAATGTTGCAGCTGAATAATTCATGACAAAAGAAATAAGCAGGAATTAGCCAGGAAAATAAAAAAGGTGCTCCGCAGTCGGGTTTGAGAGAGTCACTGAGGTCGAGGATGATGCAAAAGCGAGGAGCAAAAGTTGACAGGCCAGAAAGTTTTTATCACTCTGGTGTAGATTTGCACTTCTGAATGTGTGCTTACAATACCGCTTTTGAGCAGTTCTCCAGTGTGAGCATATCATCATCTGCCATCATAACGGTATTGCTGAGCTCTCGCACACATGGTGAGATATCACTGGACTGTTATCTGTTCCTGCCTGGGGAACTCAGACTTTTATAGGCCCCAATAAACAGACTTCTTAAAGGGTGGGGCAGGCGAGTGCTGGTGGTCTTATTGGAGGGTGTTAAACGGCCCATTGACATGCTGCTGCGGATGAGTCAAAACGATTGTCTGCTCTGTCTCAAGGTCGAAGGTCACTGGCCAAAAGTAAACAAATCACATGCTAATCAAAGGCCACACTCTGGCCGCCAGAATGGAGACTCCACTGAAGAAGAGCTTTACAGGAGCCCTACACTGCCGTGTTTGGATGAAAACCCACTTAATTCAGTGCCTACAATAACTCAAGAGTTGTTTAACTCTTTTGCTAATGTTGTCAAAGCCATGCATGAATACTGAGGGCAAAGATTAACCAGCGCAAACCTAGAAAATTGTGCTGTGGAATGTGTCTTTGAGAACAGCATTTGATTAAGTTTCAGCCCTAAATGGTGTTGGATGTTGTGAAGCAGATTGCATAGGCAGCGGATAATTTGAAGAATGCCGCAGTCCAGGAATGAGTGTCTGATGAAGTGTGGGCTGGATGCTGTTGTGACTATAGCAGATAATCGAATGATTGTCCAAGTGCTTGAGATGCTTGAGGAAACCTTCGACTTCAAGAACGCTGGAATCAGACATCAGTTCATAAGCTCACCAAATGCATTCTCGAAATGAACAGACTATCATGCTTGCATACTCTTGCACACACTTAAACCCGTAATGCACACATGCTCGCACACACGCAGTGCATGCCACTTATTCTGCCATGGCATGGTCAGATCTGTGTGTAAGTGTGTGTGGGCTTCACTAAAACAAGGTTAAAAGTAGACAACTGGAAACAGGAGGAAGTCGTTCTTACAATAGGCATCCACTGACTCACAGCTTGTTACCAAAAGGGCTTTAATAATTAATGTAGTTCCCTTCCCTGTTCGACACTCTGTCTTTGATATGAGGTTACTGTGCTCGGGGTCCTGCTAAAGGAGCAGGCTACGCAGTTGAACCTTTTCAAGTCCATCTTCTTTTTCTCCAGTGCCCAAACATGTGCCCTGCCCCGTGCCTTTTCAACAGCAATAGCAATCAAGCGCAGAAAAAAACAGGCTCTTTTTTTGGCAGCATCAGCACTTTTTCATTTTTTTAAGGCTGATAATTGGCTCTGCTTTGCCGCTTATTCTTTAAGTTCCCTCTGCTTGCGGTAAATTGCGAGAGAGGAGAGGCTGGCTTTGAGGTCAGAGGTATGGAACGCTGGGCCATCATTAGCTGAATATAAGCGCACACTTCTGAATGTGTACATACTGTGTTGTGCCCCTCAGTAGGAGGTCTATGCAGCGCAGATAGAGAAATGTGGCCATAAATATTTGCATTCAGAGATGCCTCTTGTTTTATGTTTCCAACAGTTCAGCAGGGATCAAGAGTGGTGCAGGGTTATGTGCTTGACTCACCAGTTGTAAAGGTCTTACTGGTGTGGTCGGAGAAGTTTATGGCTCCTTCTTCTTGCTTCGCCCATACAGGAAATCGTTTTATTCATAAATGCACTGGAACACTGAAAGCGTGATGTAATGAAAATAATTTACCACTGAAAAAGCACTGTCAACACACAGGCTTACACACATATAGATGGGAAAGTAGTGGTTATCCTCCGGAAATGTAAGCTGACATACAATAAAAAAGGCTGCTCAATTACCTTCTGTGTGTACTGTTCGCATTCTAGTGTTTATGAGGTAATTAGAAATGGTTTGCTCATATATGTTTCCTAGTAAACAGAATGGTGTGTCAGTCAGGACACAGGAATGAGAATGAGGAAGTGTAATTTATTCTCTGTACTGTGTTTTAGCAGTCCTTACTGGTTCAGTATTGTCATCATTCTGGAATACAGGAATAATAAAATAAATCACCATTAAGCACTGGCTACAGGACCTACAGGATTAAGCACTGGCTACAGGACCTACAGGATTAAGCACTGGCTACAGGCACAACAAGCAACAGGACCTACAACTACTGCGAGACATGAAAACGGCAGGGCTGTATGTGTTACCAAGTCTCCAGCACCCGTTTTAACACTTTTAACAAAAGAAAACCAGAGCGCGCCAATATACGCACCTCCGTCTAGGGAGTTTGCACTTTAGGAAACTTTTGTTGCCCCTCAATCTGTGATTGGCCCCAACACTGCACTCATTCAATCTGAACTAGATGGATGTCATTTTAGCTACAGAAATCTTTTTAGTTACCATGTTGCTGTAATGCCTAGTGCCTAAATATCTCGCTAGCAATGAATCTTTCCAAAACAACTGTCACTGAGGGTATGACAGTCAAAAACAAAGTCTCAGTATATAAATGGTTTGACTGAAAGAAAAGAAGCAGATCTTCATAAGAAATGCTTACATATGAATGTACAGTTTAACTGAGGTTTGTCTGATAAGTTTTTAGTAAGAATGTGTCTGCAGTCATTTCCTGTACAGGATCTGGGTTTTGTTAGTTACGAGTTTTACCCTACTAAAGTTTTTACCCTGCCTGAAACGTTATAACTGGACTGCTGCTGTGCACAGAGCCCAGTATTGTGCAATATGATGTGCTTCTGTATGCATGCTGCAGTGCAGGGGGATTTTGAGGCTTGTGCCCATGCTGGGCTGTAGGTGTTGTTGTGGGCGCTGAGTTGTATGCAGGTCCATGCACGGGGCCTTGTCAGTCAAGGTGGGGCTCAGCTGTGGCCAGGCATGGGAGCATTAGCCCCCTGCTGAGCCCCCTCTCCGCACCCCCCCTCCCCCACGCCCTCCCGGTGTGCGGCCATGCTCTTACCTGTCCGCCTAATCTGGGATTTTCTCAAGATAATGCTGTTATTTCAGAACAGAGACAGGATTCCCACAAGAAAAACCCAGTTCAGCCCTTTTCTCCCCTCCAACTAAATGTCATTCTATTGTGGGGAGATATACTGGGGATTTTTGGGGGTGTGCGGTGCATGCATAGAATTTTGACAGCATTTTAATATCGGTTATGAGTGTTGTACGAGATTTCTTTTCCTTCAGATCTCGCCAGAAAGATTCCTAAAAGCAATATTTACAAAGGATCCAAGTAAGTCATCGCTAACGTTAGGAGCAGAGACCGACTCTGGGCAGTAGTGGAGGCCTACTCTGCAAGGCTGAGAAAGAAATAGCCAGCTCTAAACACAGCAGACTTGGATATATGTCTTTCTGTGCAGTGGATTAGTGCTACACACTAGATCAGAGACTGCAGATTAAATTAGGGCTACAGACCCCACCCTCCAAAAATCTAATAGAGCCACAGCACGTTAGACACATACACCCACACACTGTCTCTCTCCTACACACACACACACACACACACATACAACACAACAGCAAAATAATTACCTATGTGTGTTTTTTAATGGTTTTTAAATATATTTACATTACATCCCCTGTGCCCCTCTCCAGTCCCATTTAGGTAGCACAGCAAGATTCCCTTTAAGTGCTATACATTAGCAGCAACATGAATAAGGCAGTATATTATAACACGACTGCTGTAAGCTTGTGTGTGAGAGCGGGTGCACATGTGAGCGTGTGCATAGCTGCGTGCATGTAGGTCCTCTGATACTAAGGCCGATTGTATTTCTTTATGAATGAAACGCTTTCTTTCATGTTTGTCCTCTTGCCACATGGTTGACCACAAACCAGCACCCTCAAATCTTTAAAATAAACAGAGAGATTGCAGCCCAGCAGTTTCCTTTGAAATGGTTTTGGAGCCTAAATCCTGCCAGAAGGTCTTATTGAAGTTAGAGGCCATAATTGGCTATAGTTTTGGCTAGCTGATTATTTCACGTTTTTATATACCTTCGCTGGAAAAAAAAGGCCATAGGCTAAATCAGAGGGGGAATGTAAGAAAACCCAAACAGATAACCACATAATCATAGCCAAGGGCTTTCAAAGGCAGGCCACAGTGAGGCTATCAAGTAAAAGCAAGAAAAGAAAAAAACACTAAATGTCCAGTGGAAAGGTGAATGTTTCCTTTAGAAGTGCAATGTGTGAGAGACATTAATAGTAATCCAGACTCACGTTCTTTGAAAAATGCTAAAATCATACGCATCCACTAGTCTTTATTGCAGAGACCAATCAATGAAAGTGAAGCTGTACCCTTTGAAAACATGGTTTCTGGCTATTCAGGGCTGAGCGCATACCGTCTGTCCATGCTAATCGCAAATTACACAGTAGACCTTGATGCCACTGATGTATTTTTTCACTTGTCACACAGCTCTTGGTGCGGGGCCAACTCTTGGTTTCATCATTTGTCGTTAGTGGGCGGGACAGGCGTAATCTTAGTCAAGATTTAAGGCGATATTTGGAGACAATCCTTGATCATGAAAAGCCAATTTCCTCCAGATGTCAGAGGGAAGAAAAAAAAAAAAACAGCTCCAAGATTTACCCAGATCTTAACCTCTTGGCCCTTTGTGCTATAAATGTACAGAGAATGAACTGTGACAAAACAACAACAGGAAAAGCTCCTGCACATCTATATTTCCTGCCCTGACTCACACCCTGCAGCTTAGCCATGCAAGGCTGGTGCACATGGGATGCTGTGTGTGTGTCATGGCCATGATGTCTCATTCACATATAATACTACAGTCTTTTGTGCTGTGTGAGAGTGACGTTATCCTAAAAGCAGAAGCATGATTTGCAGTGGGGACACAGGGGACATGTCCTCAACTCTTCTGGTCATGGCACATTTTGTCCCCCACACTTTTTGAAAGCCTTTAATTAATAATGAATAGAAAGACATTGGTCCATATCAAGTCCTTAGGAGACAAGCCTAATGTTTTCTGTTTGTTAAGTTTGAATGTCGACACTTGTTGAGCAGTCTTTTGTTGGTACTGAGCACTATTTTATTTAATATGCAATAACAAAGCTTTAGTTGAGATGCGGCCACAAACCAAAGGAGGGAACGTTAAAGGGATTTCTCCTCCTAAAATGGTAAAAATGCTTCTCTTTTCAGTAATGTGGTGATTTTCTTTTCCTCACAGATCAAAGGAAAGAAGACACAGGTAAGGCAGGCTTGTGTGTTGTTTTCTTTAACTGCTTAAAGAAAATAGAGCGATGTTCACAAAAACTTTCTTTAAGAAGTTTCTGTGATAGAACTGAAGGTAATTAATGCTGATGCGTACAGCAAGACCTGCCAGTTTTCATATAGGCCCACAGCAGGGACAGGATGGGAAACAACATGGGTAATTTTGTTAGCCTGAACTGTAACTCTGTCCTTTGCTTGCATTCGCCTCTGGGATATCCTTCATCCATTCTGAGGACTGAATTGCATCTGGCGATCAGTGTCTAATGTCAGCCCGTTTGGGGACTCAAAATGGATGTCAGTCCTACCAGTGACAACCTTGTTGATGTTGGCACTGATGTCAACATTATTCGTTACTAATGTGCAGCAATAAGGCTTGGAATAGCGATTTCCATGGCTATATAGCTCCAGGTCTAATTCGCTCTCAGTGTTTTGGAGAACATCCATAGGAGGTGTGCTTGACAGGCATGTTGGTAATGTGGTTTTCATAAAGCTTTTATTGTGCCACATGACAGTGACTTTCAAAACACTAGAATAAAAAATGCAAATGCAAACCTTACCATGATGTATTATGTCCTCCATGTAAGCAGGTTTTGTTACGGCATCATAACACACATAAAAGGCACAAAAAGCTTTTAAAGGTGATCCCTAAAAGGATGCCATTTACATTTATTGGCAGTGTATGGCCCACTGAAAAAACAACAACAACAACAAAAAAACACCACAGCTTGGCTAGCAGAAATTCTGATGTGTGCTAGTAAGTTAATAGACTAGTTGACACAGTTAAATGAAAAAAAAACCTACAAAAACATTCCTCCAAATTTCTATTGTGATTCCATTACCTCAGCCTTATTTGCACCAACGATTTAACATGCTAGGAATGCTGTCATGAAGCATGTTCTTCACTGCAAAAGATTTAACGTGTAGGCAGCTTTCGGATTTATTATCGGCGGGGAAAAATGAAATAATAAAAGGCGATCTTTTGTTTAGTTAAAAAACATATATACCTCATTTGATGTCACTACCCCCAACTGCTCGCAGCACACAAGAGACAGATTGCACCAAACCAATTAGTGCTCCTTTTGTTTGGCCCGAGTCAAACACAGAGTCGTCCAAAGAAAGCCAGCGTCTTTTGATTTCTTTGAGCACTATTGAAGATAGCCAGAGAAGGCTCCCTGCACAAAGCCGGGCCTGGTGACGTTGCACAAGGCTTTGCCCAGATGGCTCGGAGGCACTGTGACCTTGTTAGCACCTGCTCTGGAGGCCCTTTGTGTGGGCATGGCCACGGGCACAGAGACGGGCACACACTGGAGCCTCCACGCCACCCAGCCTCCATCAGCCTTAATGAAGCAGCATTCTGTCCGTCATTACGCTGCCTCCACAGCCCCTCGCACTCCGCCTGGACAGCCCCCAAAACAGCCAAACGGCAGCGACACGAATTAAAATGAATCAACCATCACCGGGCCCACTGAAATGTCATTATAATTAGATATGTAAATCTCCTTATCATCCCCCAGTGCCATGTATTAGAATGGCTGCTGTAAGCCCTAAGGTTGCACTAAAAATATACAATTAATAAATGAATGGGTTTTGATGAACTTTGATTATTTTGGGCTGTCTTCCAAGTTTACCTTATCAGGAAATGTCACCTTGATCCAGGCCTCAGTGGTCTGTTAAATGGTGTCAACCCATCCGCCCCTATCTTCTTTATTTCTGTTTTAAAGAGCTCTCTGTATTGCCGGGCCTCGTGTGAGATGGTGGGATGGCCATGTTTACGCCAGATTAACTGACTTTCTGCAACATGCGCCCGTTCGCCGCCGTAAAGCAATAAATCATTTAGGTTTTATTAAGCTCAAATCAAAGCATTCTGCGTGTGATGGAATTAGTGCATTTAAAATGTTACGCATGGATCTCGTATGCAATTTCCCGTCCCCATGGACATCCACTCTTTTTTTCTTTCTCGCTCTCTCTCTCTCTCTCTCTCTCTCTCCCCCTAATGTAACGGATGTACATATAACATACAC
>JBBMFX010000141.1:16161814-16173013 GCA_037832545.1 Rhabdalestes septentrionalis | reverse complement strand
GAGAGAGAGAGAGAGAGAGAGAGAGAGAGAGAGAGAGAGAGAGAGAGAGACAGACAGACAGACAGACAGACAGACAGGTTCTCTTTTGGGACAGATGCACGTGGATCTATATGCATGCATGTTGTGGCCTGGCATTGTGAATCAAGGGGAGCTTAATCAATGTCAGAGCTCAATCAATACTTAGTCCCATGTGTTTCTCCTTTCCTCTCCTGCACTTGGCCTAACCTTCCATGCTCCCACATCACTAGGACTTTCGCATGTGGGTCAATACTCAACAGCAAAAAGAAAAAAAAAGGAAAAACTGGCTGGACCATGCAATGCGGTCATTAGCCCATCTATAGTTTTTTTTTAAAAGGTGAGGAAACACAGTCCGTGCAAGCAGAAATATGTGAACGTGAGCTACGTCGACAGAGAGGCACAGACGGTCAGCAGCGTTTGTTTTCTCTGTGCGGTTTGTGCACAGCCTGCCTGTGCGTGTGTGTACAGTGCTGCAGGTGACCGTGAGTGTCTGTGGTGAAAGGGTGTGTGTAGTATGCCGAATTTGTGTGGAGAGTGATGATGTTTGGATTGAGACGAGAAAAACATGTCTACCTATTGAATTCACACGCGCGCACACACACAATGTAGCAATGTTTGTTTTGGGGTAGACACTGCATGCTGGATGTTTAGATGTGCTGGGTCAACATGAAGTGTGTCGCAGCTATCAGCATGGAATTGGATAGTTATATTACTGCTGCCCCCTGAAGTTGCCAGTGTTTACAGCTGTGAGCAGTGTATGCATGTGCATCTGAGTGTTTGTTTTGGTCCTGGCGAGAGAAAAAGACTGGTTTAACCCCTAATGACAAAAGTGTCTATTTTTTTCTCTAAACCTAGTGTAAGGTTTAGAGCTTAGACTTAGAAATTAAACTATGGGTTCTTACACATATATAAAAGTTAACACCCCTAGTCCAAATACAGTGTTATGAGTGAATGCAATTTCTAAAGGCAGCACCCTTAAATATGTAATTGTCTGGTCCTTTTAGTGCACTTTTCCTGTTTATCAGAACTGATCATTCTTTTAATTGCAATTACCACATGAATTCTGACCAGTGGTGCCAACACGTTCAAATTCAGCTGTATGTATGTCAGCAGACATTGCATAAATACGTGTCTCTAGTGTGAATGTGTGTGTGTGAGTGTGTATTTGTGTGTGAGAGACCCTACTGCTGCTCTAGTCTGGAGAGACACACACACACCACCTCTGCCTGTTAGTGACATCTGCTGGGAAAACAGCCCTTCCCTTTTCACCCCAACTGAGGCATCTAACTCCTCAAACACTCACTCAACTCGTACAACAAATTAGACAGAGAGAGAAGGAGATACACACATACACACACACACACATACATACACACACACACACACACACACACACACAGGCTGAACACCGAATTCCACTTTAGTGTAACCCTGTTCTGTCTGCATTCAGAAGCAGTGGAGAGCTGTGGCTTCCCACACTCCTACCACTTCTCTCTTCTGTTTTTGTGAAGATCTGTGCACAAAAGGACAAGGAGAAGGTGTGTGTGTGTGTGTGTGTGTGTATGTGTGTGTGTGTTTCTATCTTAAGCAAAGTACATCAGTCAATATTTAGATTAAGGCTTTGTGGGACCATTTATAATGCTATTCACAGAACAGGTTTCAAAACAGTTACACGAATGATTGTGAATTAGGTCATAAAACCTTTGACAAAGTAAGATTAGTAATCTGAGGTTTGTCAGTATTGATTACTGTGCACTTTCCATGTGACAAGGAAAAGGTCATTGGTGCTTAATGATTTTAATGTTTTTAAGACCTAATTAATTGCCATTAATAAACATCTTGTAATAATAAAAAGTACAGACTTACTATAAAGTGGCATAAACTGTTTTACAGACAGTGGTCAAGCTGGATAATAAGATGAACCACAGATAATGAAAGTAGATGATAAAGTCACTGTTTTTAAATCACATAGTTCAGTAGTAGCATTAACAACAGAAAAAAAGTCAACAATGGAAGTGGAGGCTCAACCTAAGATCTAAAATACAAAAATACTGTACTTCGAACTTAATGGAGATTTTGGACTTTCCATATCTGGTTCTAATGAAATTAAATATTTTCAATTATTACCAAATTATGATATAATTGATCATCCAAATCCACAATGAGCAATGGTAATTGAGTCTATTTATACACATCTGCAGAGGTTCTTTGTAGCTGGTGCCTAAAGGAGTTAAGAGAGAGTGGTCAGGACAGTCATGGCCTTCACTTCATCTGCTTTGCTGTAGGAGTCATTAGAAAGATGAAGAGCGACATTCATACAATAGTATAAACTAGCCTAAAGCCTGCTGCACAAACACACACACACACAAACACACACACACACACACACACACACACACACACACACACACACACACACACACACACACACATACATATTTTTATACTTGGTGATCATATGGTCATATCCAAATGTTTAAGCCCCCCTGGTCCCGATACATTTTGATTTTGCATCAACTGTTGTTTTCTCTATTATTTTCTGAATTTAACATCTGAGGAAAATATACTTAAATGTGGGGTCTTCAAAAGTTATGGCACATTTTATTTTTAGTGATATCTTAAAATCAGTAAAAGCCATATTTTAATCCATTTCATGTACAGGAGGCACTTTATCCAGGGAAATCTAATGCACATTAATGAAATAAGTTTTATTCCAATTCATATTTATATAGATTCATTCATTATTTAATATTCATATTTTAAAGCGGTGAAAATAATAGCTTTCTATACATACTACATCTAATTTGGAACATTTAGTTAGAGCATTTTTGCACACATACACACACACATTTAACTACAGTAACAGTGATGGCAGAATCTGTTAAGCTTTGTGGCCCCACTGCTGTCCTCTGACCATGCCACCCGATCCCAACCCCCTCACCCTTCACCCCACACTCTTAACCGCACCTTCGGACTGCTGTCACAACACATTTGGCCATCAGCACTGCGTGTCACCACTGGAGGGAGGGAGGGGGCTGGAGGGATCTAGCTTGCGTTAAATGTGTGTGAGCGTGTGTATTTGGAGGAGGAGGGGGCACGGGGACCAAGAAGGGAGATGGTGCGCGTTTGCGTGTGTGTGTTTATGTGTGTGCGTGTGTTTGTGTGTGTGTGTGTATTTTTATGTGTGTGTGTGCACGTGTGTTTGTGTGTGTTTTTTTATGTGTGTGTATGTGTGTTTGTGTTTGTGCATGCACCACTGCTGCGGCCTTGCGTCTCACAGTGACTAGCATGCTCCGCAGTGAGCAGCCCTCCAGCCACGGATTTGATCTTTGCAAAGGCTAACATCTGTCGGCTGTCATTTTAGCAAGATTGATGACAGGCCAGGGAATGGAAGGAAGGAGGAAGGAGGGAGAGAGGGATGCTGAGGAAGGAGAAGAGAAGGATGAAGGCATCACAAACGGAGGAGGGTTGCAGGGGGAAACTGTGGCAGTGCTGGTTTAGGGCTGTAGCCAGTGACTTCTCCTGCGAGGAACACAAAATGTATGGAGAGATAATGAGAGACAAGAGCGAGAGAGAGAAAAAGATACCTGCCCAAAAAACACTTTTAATACATGCACATTTACATCTAAGCAGAGTTTTTATAACCTCTTACACATCAATCATAAACATTCTTGAGCTAATTCCAGTGAGTGGGTATCCTAAAGGGAGTTGTTGAATAGAGCTATTGAACAGGAATTATTTCTTCTGCATAAATGTAAAAAAGGGCCTTTTTCCAGCTCATGGACATCAGCGCACTAATTCACTTTGTGTTATGGTAACGTGCATGCAGAAATAGTTTAAGTGGACACTGACCCAGGGCCCATATTAATCTCCCTGCTTGGCTAACGAGGTGGAGCGCCCACTATTCTGCATCCTTTGTTAACGAGTTAATGGAATCGGAGTCAAGAGGATGCATATCTCATAAATCTATGCCTCTTGCATATTTCACTATTGAAGTAGTCAAAACATCCCGGCTTCTGGTCGGCTTTTTTGCTGAAGGTAATGGCAGAGGGCTCCTGCGTGAGACATATATTAGCCAAAAAGGCCAGCTAGGAAACTGCAGAATGCGAGTGCAACTCAGCACTTTCTTGCCACAACAATGGGCAGAGTGGACCAAAACGAGGCATTAAGGCCCAATCAGCGTCTCCTAATCTGGTCAAGCCTGCTGAGAGCGATGCTACAGCAGGCATTTAGCTGTGGTGCTAATCAGCTAGCAGTGTGCTCTGGCCTCATTAGAAAAGCGCTAATGCGGGAAGTCCATAATGATGGCTTTCTTTTCCACTTCCAGTGGGAAGAGCAATGAGGAAAAGTGGTGGAGTGGAGGGCTGGCATGTCGCTCACTGCAAACACTACACCCAAAGTCAACCAGGGAGAGCTGCCTGTCAGCGGCTCCCCCCCAGCCTAGCCTGCTTGTCCCCATCTGTGTGTGAAGCTCTCTCTCTCTCTTTCTCTCTCTCTCAAACAGTGCTAAATGCTACAGACTAGTCCCGCAATGTTGATGCCCCAGAGAACGCACTCTACTAGCACTAATGCATGCTATCTTTTCAGGATTATTATTTGGCTTAATTACTGTAATGTGTCAAATGCAGTGATAGACACATGAAAGGAAGCTGACAGCTGTTGGGCTTATGATAGAGCACAAACGTGACGGGTCATCAATGCATGGTTTGTAACACTCCAAGAGCTTTTGCTTGTGTGATGTGACTGACCTGTCTGTGCTCTAATGTGAGCTTGGATGAGCTTTACAGAATATTTGGCAATGAGCCAGTTTACTCTTAGAAGGTATTTGTAGCAACTGTTGTTCAGAGACACTCTATAACTTTGCTCTAGCTGAACTATTTTGTTGTTGTCATTATAGCCTAGCATGCCCTTTCACACACGTACAAAAATATAAAGCAAATTATGCTTTAAATGTAGAGCTAGTGTCATGTTATAAGTAATACCACTTACAAGGTAATGATGTTATTACAACTTTTCTGCTTATTTGTTCCCAAAGAGTAGGTGCTGGAAACAAATTTATGCAAAGTGCTGCAAACACGTGTGTTGGCTTATTGTACAGAAATATTCATTTTATTCAACTGTTAAGTAAAATGAATAAGAATCAAACGAGGTGTGTGTGTGTTTTATTAAAGCCTGTCCAAGGAGCATGAGAATGTGTTTTTTAGCTTTGCGTTACTAACTAAAATACAGTTTACTTGACAAGAATTTCGTGTTTTCACAGCAGGCCCTTTGTAATTCTTTCACCTGACTGCCTTAAAAGAGATGTACCAACAAAGGATGGCTTGCTGTCCTGGGCTTGTTCATTTCTCTTCAAACTCTATAAACATTTACTATCCACTTAATGCAGCTCTGGTCCTGGAGGGCCAGCATAGTTTGGTTCTCCTCCTCAAACACATTCACTAAACCTGACACTTAACAGGTGAGGTGAGCCAGGTGTTTCTGAACTGGACCACAGCCCTCCAGGACTGGTGTTCGACACCTCTGATTTAATGCATAGAACTACTTCTTCACCTTTACTGTAAAGAAAGCAGCCTGGGGTGAATGTGCACTCAGGAAGCAGAGTGTGATCTTTGTAGGTTCTACCTCAATGAGAGTGTGACTGAATTCATGAGAGCATGACACTGAAAGCCAGTAAAGAACTCACACCATGCCAGAAGGCCACACTACTGGCTTGAGGCTTTTATTAAGGCTGAGTAGATCCATTGCCTGTATTCAAACTACAGTATAGCGGCCTGTAAGGCCTGTCTCAGGCCAAGGCCACTGCTACAGGTGTAGAAGGGTAGAGATGAAAGCAATTCAACACATCGGCATGCCTACAGCCATTAGAACTAACATCATGTTTAATATTCTCTAAGTCAGAGCAAAAAATCAATGGCATTTAATTAATCTTCATTTATAGACAATGCAGTATTACTAAGGCTTTCCTGGCATGCACCAGTAAATCGCAAGTGAGCAAACAAACAAGTAAAAAATAAATAGATACATTTGAAATTAATATACGAATGAATTAATTCAAATATTAGTCTCTGTAGACTGAATAGGATTTGTGTCAGCGCATCTCAGAAAGGATTTTGAAGCTCGGCCTAAGCACAATAATAAAATTGCCTCTTTAATAGCCTCTATATACACTGTATGCTCTTTCATACCATCCTGTCCATTTTGATAAATATTAGCCTACAAATTACCTCAAACCCTTTCTTTCAGCATCAAATATGAAGATTTGCGTCTAAGAAATAAAAAATTTAAGATGTTGCTTTTGTGTGTCCAGCTAATCAGCAGGGCGCGCCGGCACAAAGCCCAAGGAGGGAGAGCTTGTCCTGTCTCCCTGGCCGTGGAAGGAGGGGAGGGGGGGAATCAAGAGGGGAAAAAATGGAAAAAAAGCTTAAAGGGCCGCTATGCAAATGTGCTTTATAAGTCGAGCGCTGCATGTTGTCATGACCATGTCTATATTTAAAGCAGGTCACCTTAGCCCTACCCCCGCTGCTGCCTCAATGACAGCCACAGAATGAGAGACTGCAGTGACATCTGGATGCAGTGCACACACACACACACACACATATTGCTGTTACTGACAGAGAACTGAGAAGCGTATGTGTGGATGATGTATGTATATATGTAAAGTGCACACGCTCTCTGCAGCCGTGGTAGAATCATTCCGGCAGCACCGAAGAGCCGGGACGCAGTCAGCCAACAAAGGTGACAGAAGAGCCCTGCACCAGCCTTCATTCTGTTCTACACAGCCGGCTTTGGACTTCTGCATGTTTAGCATCTTATATAGCAAACATTCAAATTCTGCATGCATATCAGGCTGCATGCCTGAAGATACTGAATAGAGAGAGAGACAGAAGGAGTGAGAGAGAGACAGGGGGCAAGGAGAGAGAAAGGGAAGAAGCAAAACAGGGAGAGGAAGAAGAAATAATAGTAAGACAGATAGAGAGAGAGAAAAAAGGGACAGGGAGAGGTGGAGAAAGAAAAATATCAGAACAGCAAGAGAAAAGAGTGAGTGCGAAAAAGGAATGGGGAGAGAAGAAAGAAAAAAGGGAGAAAGGGTAAGAAAAGAAAGCAAAAAGTATGAGAGACTTAAGGACTGTGATAGAGCGAAAGAGAGAACATAAGAAGTAAAGAATGGAAGAGCAAGAAAAGGAGAGTGTTTGATAGGACAAGAGAGAGAGAGAGGAAAAGGAGAGTCAGAGAGACAGAGATGATAGAGAGAGACGATAGAACAGGGGGTGTGAGACGAAATGGGCTAGCAGTGAGAAAACTGACCACAGGGTTCAGGACAAAATTTGAAAAATTTCATCAGTTCATTTGCCTCTCAGATACGCCGAAAGCTTTTTTCCATCTTCCTCCCTTTCTCTCTCTTCCTCTCTCTCGCCTTGACCTAGATTCGCAGGGAGAGAGAGAGTGACATGTCTGCCTGGCCAGAGAGCGGCCGGCCGCGCTCTGCAGCTCAAGTGTCTATAAAATATGACTCCCTATCTCCAAATAAGAATAATGAAAAGCAGTGGCATGACAGATTGGACATAGATGAGATTGCCGCTGTGACTATATGCATGCGCCACTCGCTGGCTTTGCATCTGAAATGGAAAAAGGGTGGGCGGGCGGGTGTCAGGCTGTCGTCTCTGACGCTAAAGGGATATGGTCCTCCACCCTTTCACTGAGAGCAGCCCTACCACACACACACACACACACACACACACACACACACACACACACACACACACACACACCAACCATGCAAGATTGAACATCAACTGGCCTCTGACCATATCTCCTTTTCACACATGGCAAGGCTGGAGTCATCTCTGCAGGACCACCTCAATCAAATAGAAGACGCTGTCTTGTAGGATTGCTGCAGGTGGGGGGACGTTTGTAAGATAGCATCATTTAAATAATATAATGTCTCTGAATAGTAGAATAAACACAAAGCTCTAAAAATCAGACTCATTAGATATCAGAAGGACTGGGCTGACTAGCATCCCAGCACTTTGTAGAGCCGAGTAAATCAATTAGAGGTGCTGAGAGCCAGCGATTATGGGACGGGAGGTTCAGTGGCAGCGGCTGCCAAGATGGCGGGTGGCGTGGCATTGTGCCAGCAGGCACATGTAAACACCTGTTACTGCTATGTGTGTGTCTGCGTGTGTGTTTGCGCGTGTATGAGTATCCGTGTGTGTGTGTGTGTGTGTGTGCAGTCTACATTGTAAACCTCATCAGCTATCATTTTCAAAGCTAAATCAAATGCAGAAACATTTGGAATGGACATCAGTTCAGCATAATGCAGCCAAAGCTCTCTAATTACAGCCAGAGCCTGACAAGGCCTCCTAAACAAAATCTCCTGCCACCCTGACTGCAGGACACTACAGGCCATGTTTGGCCACTGATGAGAGCACGCCATGTCAGATAGCATATGATTTTTCACACCATGGGACTACTGACTGATGTGAATTGATGTTATTATGTTGAGCCATGGGCACTGGAGAAGAAGGAAAGGTCACTTGTGATCATTGGTGACCTAATAAGAGGACTCTTCAGCCTCCAAATGCTCCCCTGATGTGACACTTGGCAGATATGTCTAAACAGACGCACACACAAACACAAACGCACACACACACACTCACACACACCCACCCACACACACACACACACATGCACACACACACACACACACACACACACACACATTCACCAGCATGGCTGGCCATCTTCCCCTTGGAGCTAGATTGGACATAATTAAGCTTATGAGCTGACAGCACAATTAGAAATACAACATCCAATACGATTGCTTACCCTCTGGACTCCAAGAGGGAGATAACTTTATTAAGTCTCAGTCGAGAAAGACACAGGAGGGGATTACTGAATGGAAGAACCAGACCATTTTACACCCAGAAGACAGAGCTCGTTTTTGAAAATGGAGCTCTTTAAGATGCTGGAGGGCTGTTACCATGAGGACGAGGTGTGGAAAGAAGCAGAGCTCCACATGTTCTACACTGCAGTCTGAAACTTGCATTGAGAGTTCTTGTTCTGCAAAGTTCCCATTCCCCCTCTGGTAAAGCTTGCTCCACAACTACCCCAAATGGACAGGAATTGTCAGGGTCTGAATTTTAAATACTGCCATACATCTAAGCCTAAAGGCCTACTTCTGGCAGGGATGATGATTGTTTGGTTTTGGTGAACAAATATGACATAATTGTGAAAACCTTATGAACGCAGAAATTTGACTAGCAAATTGTTTGCTATTTTGTATACATGAACTTCACAGACAAACATGCTGGGGCAAAAGTCAGTATAAAAATGGGGTCCAAAACTCCAAAACTTTTTCTAGGTATGAGATAAAAGTGATGTAGGCTGTACATTAGCAATCACTCCATTGTTACACTTAAATAAATAGAATCAATAAATAAACAAACAATTGTTCAGTAATTCAGTCTGAAGAGTTGGTAGATTTTCATGGATGTTCAAAATGTGACAGTTGATGCAACAATTAAAAGACTCTGAAAGACAACATCAGTCAATGACTGAATGCAAACATTCCCTTTTCCTGCCATTATGGAAGTTCAGGCTGTACCTATTAAAACCATATTAAACAGACCATTGTGCATGTGCTCACTTTGGACTGGTTAAAAATCCTCTTTAAGCAAATACAATGGTTAAGACAAAACTGAGAAAAATTATCATTTCTAAGAAAGAACCCCAAATCTTGTGATGTCTTCCAATATTTCTCTCCCTCTCCACTGATCTGTCAGGTAATAGCTGTTATTTTCTGAGTTGTGTATCTGTCATTCACAGCAACATCAGTTGAGGTGTCAAGCTACCAATGTGATGAATTGATTTCCTAAAACTTGACTCAACAAATTCAGGAAAGACCCGCGACATGACTTTGACTTGAACACCGATGACTCAGACTTCGACTCTGACATGAACGAAACGAGGCGTCTGGCTGCACATGGGACCCTCTACAGTCAGTGACTTTTTGAGGAAATGGACACGTCTTCTGCTGTAGGCATGGAAGAACTCCATTTCAAGGATATGTGATATAAGCCCCTGACAGTGACTTCGTTTTTGCAGACCACTATGGCTCCGCTTTGCTTATTTTAGAGGACAAGTGACACAAGCAAGAAAACTCCATATGCTGGAAGATAAATTCAAAAGAGCAGCAACTTTTGTCTTACTACAGTAACTTACCAACATCGATCATCAAAATCCTCATTTTTTAAATTTTTTTCTGTTAACTCATATGAAGTTGAGCTTGTCTTTGTTCATTCTGTTGTGTCTATTAAGGTTATCAATCTTCTGTGTGTTTAGTCATTTTGGGAGAGTAATACAAAAACAAAAAATAATCATGTTAATTTAATTTATCACCATTTAATATATATTTCCAGTATCATCATTTATGGTGTTTTCAAATAGCATTTCCTTTGCTGACGAATGTCTGAATTGGCTTGCTTTTAATTCCTTGAACAAATGAGTCACATTACAAACTTCATTGCAATACATGAAAAATTAAAATGCATAACTCAATACTCTTAATAAACTTGTATACTTTTAAACAGCATGGCAAAATGTTAAGTCAAGGACGGAAATATCTGATGTTTTTGCTGCAGTTTTCTAGGCCTAATGATTTTAATGCTGAATTCACACAGGTTAATAGATCTGACCTTTAGATACAGGTCGGTCAGGATCATAAATAAAAATAAATATAGGATGGACAGATCAGGAGAGGGGGGAGCAGAGGAGGGAGAGGGTTGATGTGGAGAGGCTGGCACCAGAAGCATGTTGTGGTTAAGCAGAAATTAAGCTGACATGACCCTGAGTAAAGCAGGTAAACAGAAAAGCTGCTTCGCCCCAGGTTACCATATGGCAGCGGCTCCAACACGGCGACCTGGTGGCTTCAGCTCCGCTTGCAGGGGATGTTTTGCTACCTGCTGTCCTTTTTGTTCGGTTTTGTTTTCGCTGGCGTCTCTCAAACTGTGACAGGCCTTGGCTAAGAGCAATCGGATGTCAGCTTAAAAAAAAAAAAAAACCCAGCCTGCACAGCCACCACACACATCCACAGATTGTGTGTGTGAGTAAGAGAGGGAGAGAGAGAGAGAGAGAGAGAGAGAGAGAGAGAGAGAGAGAGAGAGAGAGAGAGAGAGAGAGAGA
>JBBMFX010000141.1:16103552-16117430 GCA_037832545.1 Rhabdalestes septentrionalis | reverse complement strand
AGCATTTGAGTTGCTCGGAGCTCCAGCAGCGCGGGGTGTCAGTTTATAAACACACCCACAGTTCAGAGCGTGTGTTAGAACAGCCCACGTATAAAATGTAAATAATTACAGTCAATTTGTCGGGCCGGGCTGGTTTCGGACACAAACGCACGGGTTTGGGTCATGTCGGTTTTCATTTTTGGGGCCTGATCTGGGCTCTAATGTAAAAGAACTGTATGGACAAAAGTTTTGGGACACTTTTTTCTAGATTTTCCTCCTTTAAAATTGGGTGCGTCTTCTATTCCGGAGCGTCTTATAGGCAAAAAATATTGGGTATGCATTTGCACTGTGAATACCACATGAGCCAATGCGTACCAGTTTATCACTTTTGGCGAGGGGAAGTTCTGTTCTTTTCAGAGAGTGGGTCTTCTGGCATGGCTCCCAAAGAAGAGCTCCCAAATGGCTCTTAGCTTATTATAATATGTAGCCTCATGTTGAAGCCTAACTTGGCAAATATGAATGCTTTGTGTGTTGATAAACCCTTAGATTGTTTTAAAGCTGACTTTTAGATTGTTTTACAGTTTACTTCTTTTAGCAATTTATAGATTTAATATTTTTATTTTTGGCTGTTTTCTTATTATATTTGTTACTGACACAATTCATGTCTCACATTGAGTGTTGTGCCATGTCTTTAACATATCTGAATCTAATATAAATATTTACTGAATATTCATAAACATCTCATTATCAGTAGCAGCGTATCAAAATATAAAATGTAATGCTTTTTAAAGTGGGAGAAAATTAATATTGAGCAGAATTAAGTTACCGTCAGTTCGGCCCTCCAACACAGTTAATTTTTTTTATGTGGCCTCCAGTAGACATTAATTACCCATCCCTGCTGCAGACGCTGAGAAGATAAGAAGCGTTTGGTGGGGTCCAAGCAATGAGTGGACTGGCCCAACCAGAGAGAGGTTGAATGCTCTGAATCGGTTGAATGAACAGGTACCATTTAAAAATGTGTAAATGTTTGTACAAAAACAAAATAAATATAGAACCAAGACCATGACAGAAGAAAAAATGGGGTAAGGGTCTAAAGGTGTGCTGGGATGGAGATGTAACTATTTTGCTGATGCACAGGACTGGGTAGGGATGAATTGGGATGGGATGGGTTGGGATGGGTTGGGATGGGTGGGGGAATAGATTTAGGTTTAATGATCAGCAAGCATCATATTAAGGGTGCTGCAGCACCAAACTGCTTCCTGAGGTTATGTGTGTGTAAGTGTAAATGTAAAGTGTTCATACGTGAACACAGCACAGCACACTGTGAACAGCACAAAAATGGTTCTTTGCATTTAACCCATTCACCTAAGGGACGGAATGGGGAGCCAGGAACACAGCGCTCAGGGAACAGTGTGTGGGTCGTTACCTTACTCAAGGGTAACTCAGTGGTGCCACTAGCAGTCCTGAGTTTCAAACCCATAGCCTTCCAATTGCAGGGGCAGATCACTAAAAACCAGACAGCCACCACATTAGTCTGAAGACTTCAAATAATGTGAGCTGTTGATTTATTTATCTTGCAAACGCTAACCTAGACCAGAAAATCACCTAGCTTCAGCTGGATCAGGTTTTGACAGTGTCAAGGGAGGTGTTTTGACCAAAATATCTTAAATATTTAAAGGTCCTAAAGGTTGGCTAATATTAGCTCATTTCAGACAACCTACCAAATGAAAATACCTCAAACAGCTTGCTACAGACACACACCCACACTCGGCCCTCGGCTTGGACTTTGTTAAAATGTCACTTTCTTTAAAATGATCACACAAAATAAACACAACATTATGCTTGCTATGCTAAAATCTCATATCCCTTCTTCTCAGCTTCAACATAAGTTCTTACTCTGAAACACAGAACATGCCTGTGTTTATCCTTTGATATGAGCATTGATAGAACAATTTCCTTTTCACTTTAGATAAACACACTGGGGTTGGCAAAACTGAGAACAGAAGTCTCATTCCTGTCTGTTTCATTCATCATGGTGAATCCCTGAGCAAACTCACAGACATCAGCTTCACCTGAGTAGCCAACAGAGACTCTTTTTCTTACCTGATATCCTTGATTTTGCTTCACATATAGGTCCATGATTTCACTAAACAAATAATGGTAGAGTTGGCATAGTAAAATCAAGGAAAATAGAGGAGGAAATGCAATTTGCTTACTCATGTAAATGTAAAAAATATCCCAACTGTAGTGGCTTCTTTGACCTGAACAACTGGTGGATCAATTATGGGAAGATTTTAAATAAATAAATTGAATATATTGAATAAAACACCTAAAATTGTCTACATTTTAAAAATCAATAAGTTGTATTTCTACTCAAACACTGAGCTGAGCTGCTGGGTAATTTTCACAGCAATGTGGTTTTTTTTATGTAGCTTTGGGTCAAAAATGGATGAACATCCCAGACAAAAGGTCCATTTTCAAACCAGAACTGAGCTGGAAAAAAAAAAAACAATTAGTGTTAGGGTTATGGTTCGTTTTCAGCGTTTAAAGCATTTGTAAATCACCTTTAGAAAATAAAGTGACTTACAATGGAGTGGGAATTATTAAACAATAATAGGGGTCAGCTTTTTTCTCCAGGGGGAACTCCACTGAACTAATGACTTAGGAGAACTAGACTCTCTTGCTTGTTAATGTATTGTCTGTGCCACTGCAATGAGAGCAAGTCAGGCTGACGGCACTAGTATAGTCCACTTTAATAGGACCTTAGCAGTTCCTTCCTGGAAAAGTAAAGTATTTGTGGGAAAACGCACAGGAAGGACCATATGTACATTTTCAAACCCTCCTCCGACCTGTTGTCTTTACCTATATTTTTTTCAAGTCTTCACTTCAGATCCCCCCCCCGCCCCTGCCACACACACACACACACACACATTCAAACCCTATTGGAGGAACATCAGCACTAGACTTGAGCTGTACAGAGGCGATTTGAGTTCAGCTCCTGCCCCTGATGCTCCTCTGGCCTGCAGGAAGCACGAGGCTCTCTGCATGCCTTTGGTGGGGGCAAGTCCCATATTAAGTATGTTTTCTGTTGCAATTAAGGTTTGGGCCTGATCCCTCCTGACACTGTAATTGTTATTTCAAATGTGAATTAATAAATCATGCTCAGTCTAGTTAAGAATTAAAATAGGTCTCCACCAAACCAAGCTGGAGACCTCTGGTGCTCTGGCACAAGTAGGATATTTATACAAACACTTTTCTGAAGATGCCTCTAAGGCACTCGCTTGCTTCTAGACCTTAACACTATAAGGATATAGCAGGGATTATAAAGACTATCTACATGTAATGCGTGGTTCAAGCACCAGATCATATCACTGCTCTTTTTCTGAAGCCTTGTTTAATACAGTATGCATACAGTATGCAAATGGTTTACCCTCATCTCGGATGATTCGACTTAAGGGCTGCGCTGAATACAACATTTATGCTGAATAATGTGAACTGGCCACATCCTGGCCTCTGCCGGATCCTCAAGGGCCTGCTCCCTCCCGTGGCCTGTGCCGAGCACTTTAGCTATCACAGTGAATTAGTGTAAGACCTGTAATGCACCTTTAAGTATGTGAGCCCTTTTAAGCCACTTTGAGGTCACCTCCTTGGCTAAATATAAAGTACAACCTTTTGAACATTTATTTTCACTTGCCAGGCCAGTGGCTCAGATAGCACGCAACGGATAGCGTGCACTTTGCAGCCCCTCTCGCTCTAATGGCCCTGGCTGGAGATGAAGGGAGAAGGAGAGGGAGGAAAAAAAACTGACCAAAAGAAATAAATGGATCAGAGCAATGCAGGTGACCACGACTGCCAGTGTACTGAAAGCCACTGTAACCTTTGTTACTGAACAATACCTGCTGGGGCCATAAAGAATAATGCAGTGGTCACAATTTCACAGTTGACATAGGGTTAGAAAGAGATTTTTGACAGGGACAACATGGAGCTGTCTTTGAAAGCACATGGTTTGGTCATTCCTAAAAATAATTGTGCGGGGAGTTCATGCATGGGGTGTGTGTAAGTGTGTGTATAAGTTTGTGTCTGAGTATCCCCCGCTAGAAGCAGGGAATAAAAGGCCACTAATCTACTGCGCTTCTCAGCCACTGGGCTCTTAACCTGGAAATGGATGGATGAAAGAGGACAAGAGGCTTCCGAGAAGAAAGCAATGGGGGCACCTGTGACCTCATAGAACAAGACAAACAGGAGCAGCCACAAAAGGGACAGGATAGAGAGTGTTGGGGGGGCGCAAAGTGGAAGCGGAAAAGAAATGCTGAGCTCGCAAAAGGACTCTAAAACATAGTGCAGGACAAAGAAGTAGACAGAGGGAGTGTGTGCACGTGAGTACACATGTTGTTTGGGGATCGAGAGCCTCTTTCTAAAACGGTCATGCTCCTCCATTCTGCCCAGTGGAGCAGAGCATGGAAGCGGACGGCAGGATATCTTGCTTTTACTGTCTCCACGGTTGTCCACTTTACCTGAGCATAGCAGATTTCACCAAATCTGATTTTACCTGTGCGGCACAAATAAAGCCCAAAACAGACTCAGGAGAAGGACTGCACTTTGCAAAAAATGAAGAAGTAAGCACAGGTGGCCCAGTGTACCAAGCCTTTTGCACCAGCTTCAGGCACTGATCGGATGCATTCTGCCCACATTTGAAACTTGTGCAAAAGCCTAAATGCACAGGTAATGGTCTGTGTGCATGGTCAAATGCAAAATGCACTTCTCTGCCTAATGCACATGCCTCTGAAGGTGCACCGTGCAAAATGTGGGAGGATTGCACAAAATAGAGAAGGGAGATATTACACATGCAGCTGATTACATGTTCCACTTGAGTCATGTCTGAGCAACTCTTGGCAGCGAAATGTTGATTTTATCCACCTTTTGCAACTAGATGCAAACTTGCGTTAATGCCACTTATTAACGCCACTATGTGCATTTCACTAAATTTTAGTTTAGTTTCGACCCAAAAACTACATTTTTACACTATGGGCCCGATAAGGCACACGGCACACCATGCTTTTGTGACTTGCGCAACCCATCATTGCTATTTTGTGCGAGTGCATTGTTCTTTTTTGTGAAATGTACGTTGTCAAGATAGCAGATGGCATTGCCCCGTGTCGGGCGTGTCACTGAAAAGAAGGGGTGTGGCGTGGCGCATAGCGCAAATTTACTATTTTATGAGAAGTGAAAGTCATTTCGCCACTGACCAGAAAAAACCCAGTTAGTAATCATTTGCGCATTGTTCAAAGGCTATCATATGGACGTCTGATGCTTTGGGATATGGAAGAGTTCACAATGCGTGCACAGGCTGCTTCTTTCATATGCAGGAACGAGCAGCAGGGGCACATTAAAAAAATTGCTTTCATGTGAAGGAAAACTTTATGGAGTCCTTGAAATATAAAATTCACATGTATATCCCATACATCATACCATGATTATTCCTTACCATGTTAAAGACTTGTTATTCACATGTTCTCCAGATGGAGTATCTAATGGGACAAAGGCTCCCTCGACGTCAGAGGGAGAGGGTACACCTGTTACGGGAAATTCAGTTCCTCCTGTTCCCCCTGTCGCACTCTGATTCAAAATCATGACGTCAGCGCGAGTCGGCTTCTCTTTAGTTAGACCGTTTCACTGTCATTTTAATGTCTTTCTACAAACTTGCTGAGGTAAACAAACCGTATAGTATAAACTATCACATGCCTTTTTGACGTTTCTTTATTTTTACAGATACTAATTTAAATGACTGAATTGCTGAATAGAGATACAGTATTTCTTGGTCAAAATGGTAGCCTTACTTGTAAGACTGCATTATGCGTGACGGTCTATTGTATTCACATGTAACTATGACGTGGGTGCTTTTCAGACACCTTACATGCTTATTTTCCCAAATTGTAATGGGAAATATTATTTCACGGCATAGTTGGGCTGTCCTTCTTTTATCGGAAAACGAGGAAACAATCACTAAATTTGTTCCCATGCCTGCTTTACTTACTGGGGTTTGGGAGGATTCCCTCCATCCCAGAAGATCAATTGCTCCCTTGCCTTCACCTAACACACGAGCAAATCAGTTTCTTCCATTGAAAATCTTTCCTAACGTCCAGGTAAATCTGCCATCATTATACACAGCACGCCATGGAACATGTGCCGGGTATTTAAAGGGAGTGAGAGTGTGAACTCTGATTGATTCATTGCATGCTACGCCCGCATTTAAGACAATCCATTTCAACTATGCGCCAGACGCGATGATCACTTTTCCTACAGGCACTATAGCATTTTGCGCAGGCCCCTCCCCCAAAGAAAACTGCATTTCAGACTTCAGACAATGCGTGATCGAACCTGAAAATCGGGCTCTATGTGTTTAAATTTCAGTTCATTGACAGAGCTACACTTAGTTGCATGATAGGTTGTGGTTTTATGACCCCTATATACAGCACGGTAGAGTTTTTTTTAATAGTAATATTACTAAATATACTAAATGAAACTAAAATATAATCTACACAAAGCCCAGCATTACTTGTAGTTTTCATCAGAAACCTGGTTTGACTCAATCAGTCCTTCATTACAAGAAATCAGGAACCACTGATAAAATTTCACAAATCCAAGCAATGGCTGATAGAATCAAGGAGCTTACAAACCAGCTCACAAAATTACTCCTTTTTATAAACAAAATTAAAAGCTTACTTGTTTGTTTGCATTTATTCTCATGTTAACTTTGTGTGAAGAAAGACATTACACACTGATAAAAACAGATCTAAACAATTTGTATAGGCACCTAAGACTTTGGCACTGTACAGTATTTCCTGTTAATCCCAGTTTAAGTCTGTGTCGACAGAGGCTGCATGAGTAGTATCGTTCACACATTTGTCCACATGCCTTTCGTCTAGCTGGGGGATTAAAACACATCTCCACTAGGGATCAGGCCAGAGCTGAATTGTCCCCTGCCAGAACATGAAGGTTTCTGACAACTACATCTGATTTAGCACAGCTAGGTCAACAACGAACAGGTATTCCAAATAAACGACTGTTTATTCTAAAAAGCAACAAAAAAGAAACAGGGGACTGCTATTGCCCCTGTAGACAATGTCTCATGAGAACATGTTGCCTCTACTGGTTATGTTGGTATTGCGTCTCATGGGCATTTTGTCCCAAGATTACACAGAAGCTAAACATAACGTCTTAAATGCCTATAAAGTTTTATCAGTTGTCATAAAAGGCTTATGTAGGTGTCATTTATGCACGTGAATGACAAGCTTAAAATTATTAACAACTAAACCGACCTTGAACACTCCTGGAGAAGATTTATGACTTAAAACACCAGAGATGTATCATTGTCAGTTAAGGACATTGTTGCTTTTCCTTTATCTACCAAAAATGAAGAAACTATGGCAAACTGTTTTGTGCATTTCAGGAACCTTCCTAAAAGTTTTACAGTAATAACACTAGAAGAAATGTTTCCCCTTTTCTGTAACTGCATTTCCCATTTCAATGTGTAGGCATGAACCCCAGCAGATATCCATTTTCATCACCAACATTTTACTGACAGTTCTTGCATGAAAAGTAAACATTCTGTATAACGTCAGAAACAAGAACAGTAACATCTTACTAACCTAAGCTTACATATTCAAATCACCTAAATTCAGGGAAGAGCTCAGTAAGATATCTCTAAAAGATCTAAAGATCTCCTAAACAAACCCTTCATGAGAAAGCAGTTTTATTTAACAAGCTCAGCAGCCTGTTAATAAGCTAACAGGCTACTCCCATGATGTTCATTCATCCACCCATCCATCCATCCATCCATCTATTATCTAAGCCGTTTATCCCAAGCAGGGTTGTGTGGGATGCTGGAGCCTATCCAATTGCTCATAGAACAACAAACTCATTCATGCACACAGTCACACCTGGTGGTAATTTAGCATCTTCAGTCCTCTTGATGTGCATGTTTCTGGGCTGTGGGAGGAAACCGGAGCTCTCGGTGGAAATCCACTCAGACACAGGTAGAACATGCAAACTAGCTCAAAAAGAGACCATGATTTATTAGCATTTGTAAACTCTGTACTCTGTTAATGAATGATGCCAGCAATTCAAATAATGCATTGGACACAGAAATATGCATATTATTTCAACCATTCTGATTGCAACATAGGACTTTCTTTCCTAGTGAATTGAAATATCCATTTAATTTGCTACACATAATTAAAAAGTGCTTCCTATATGCTCTCATTGTGCCCCACCAGGTCAGGTGTAGAGTCTGAATTACCCCATAATACACCAAAATAAATCTTAGAACCTGTAGTTTGTAGCAGTGTGTGTTTATCTCGTCTATTAAAGAAGTCAAAAGCATTTTCATTCACTACACATCACTGAGAAATCTATATTCTGACATCACCACCGAGTCAGCACAAAGCAGGGAGCGGACTGAGAGCTGACTGTTTCCAGGCTCTTTATAGGGAAACTCTTCCATTGAGAAAGAGGAGGAGGAGGAGTAGGAGACATCATGTATTACTGTTATGTAATCACTGTCAAATAGTAAGTCTCACTTCTCCAGCAAACTGTAATAACATCATCACATCAAACACAAGCAGAGCATTGTTGGAATTTAAGGTCATTTCCTTTAACCAAAGAATATTTTTCTATGTAAAAATTTTTCAATTATAACATATTTCTTTTCAGTTTCTAGTTGTCTAAGGTCTCACCTAGGTGAAGGGTGAGTGATGGTGTGGTTCAGACAGTTTCTAAACTACCTGCAATTAAAAACATCAAAAAAGGAGAGGAGTGCGAAAAATATAATGATGTGTCAAATTTAAATCAATGCTGCCTCGATGTTTTGAGCACACAATGAAATTATTTCCATTTAGCGTTTGGTAAGAAAATGCAAATTTGCCCAATCAAATGTTATTTCTGGGATCAACCACGCCTACTCCACTATTCCATCCATAGACTCTTCATTCTATAGATTCAGAAAACAAATATTTTGTTGGTTGAATAGATACAGATACCCAAAAATGATATATCTGTTCACCACATATGAATATGTAATATATTTAAGTTATTTGGAGCAGTATCTATACTAAGACAACAAAAAATAAATAAAGTGTAATTGCAGACTAGGGGCTAGGCTTCAAAGATCATTTTAGACACTCAGGCTCACCTACTTTGTTTGGTAGAATTAAAAGTACCGCTCCATTAAACAAGCACAAATGTGTTTTTACACACTAAAAAACAAGCCCAAGAGTTAAGTACAGCAACGTAAACGTTTAGAGGTAGGTGTTCAAACCAGGTAGCAGAAAAAGAAAGCGGGAGGACCAGAGAGAATAACCGGGAGCAGGAGCAAGCAGCGTGGGCACAGAAAGCCGAGCAGATGTGAGGAGGGGGGCTAAGGGCGGTGGGCAGGTTGGAGGGTCGATCCTGGTGGTCTCTGTGCTGAGAGCTCACCGCTGCCCTAGACAATGGCCACTAATTGGCTTGCCTGTTGGTGGTCCAGCTGGAGCTGCTGCCGCACCGTTGGATAGCTCCCCTCTGGACATGGTGTTCTCCTGCTGCATGGCCAGCCAGAAGAGGAAGAGCAGAGGTTCACTGAAAACTAGCAAGCATGTAGCTGCTCCTGCACTGTGCTTCTTCTGCCTTCAATGTATTTTACAGTATTCCTGTACTACAACGCTGTTGTGGGTCTGAAATTAAAGGGCCTATTAAAGATCTACATTTGGCATTTGTGTGGTGGTTTCATGCACCAAAACAGTCATTCGTTTTGTATTATTTGTATTACAATTCCCAACAACTAGAACTAAACAGGTTGCTTTGTAATACAAATGGTATCTGTTCTGATCACACTGTGGGGCAGTGTGGACAGAGGTGGTCAGAACTTATGGACGTTTGCGTTTGAACAATACGAAAGACATTGGAAAACTTTCCGCTCGTTAACACAAAGCCACAAATGAGTGCACACTGCCCTTTTGTGGGTAGGAGGCCTGAGCATGTGCTGCTTAAGCAAATGCAGGGTGTGGCGAGTCTTGTATACAGCCAGGCCTCAAGCGCAGCAGAGCGATCCAGTCTGCTGAAGCATACACACGCATGCACACACTCGCATGGCAACCCCACAGGGGAGACATCTGTGTGTTTGCTGGAGCAGTTGCAGGGAGTGTTAATTATGTATCAATGAGCCAAATGTACACCAGGACTTAGCGCAGGCAGCGTCACACGACCACTTTTATATGTGTCAATATGGAGATTAAGGAAGTGTTTAATGTACAAGGCAGTTAAGCAGTCGCACTGCATTAAAAAAAGAAAGAAAGAAAAGGGGGAAGCTCTACGGACAGGGAGACAAAGGTAGAAGATGAAAGAGTTCTGGGTTATAAGATCGTGAGCCGACCTTAAACAATGCGTAGGTCAGCTGAATTATGAAATATGACCCCCACTGAGTTAATATGTGCCTCTGAATCATTCAATGTGAAGTTAAGGGGACAGAGGCTTTAGCGCTATTCAGGCTGCATTAGTTACCAGAGGACATTCTGTGATTTAATTTGTAATGGATCTGAATGGCTGAGTAATAGAGTATAAAGTCTCTGCAATTTCCCTATATAGCCACACTAAATACCAATAACAACACAGCACATGCCTATTAGTATGTTTTATTATTATGGTTCCTTGAGTATGATTCAAACAGAGACCACTTTTATTAAAGGAGGCGTAGGAGAACTACAGAAGCTAGTTACAGCTATTAGACTGAGGTAAAAAATACAGACTCTGGATATTCATATTGGATTACTTTATATTACAGTACCCCCATAGGTTAAATAGGGCTTTTGTCTCCCGGGCTTATGTTCCAGGGTGTATGTACTGCAGAATCCAAAGAAAAAGACTGTATATGTTGCATGCATTGTCTTGCTGACGGTTTGCATTTCTATAGTTGAAAAACTTGCAGAGGTCATTTTATATCAACTCTGGCCCAGCATGAGCCGTACCAAAAATACATTTGTGATGATACAAAGGTGCTGCCCATCCAGGTAGATAAATAAGATAATCTTTTGGAAAATGTAGTTCACAGAATGAAATATTACAGTTGCTATTGTCACAGGGGCGCAGCTGACAGCGCCAGCGGCCACAGCTGAGAATGCCATGCTTCTGGGACCAAAGCGGAGAGGAAAGAGTCCCAATTAGCCAGCACAGGCAGGTCAGCTGGGCTGCTAACTCTTGCACCATTGTCTGAGATCAGCATATGCTGCATGTCTTAAAATAAAGCATCTAGCACAGACAGAGAGAGAGAGAGAGAGAGAGAGAGAGAGAGAGAGAGAGAGAGAGAGAGACAGAGAGAGAGCGAGAGCGAGAGACAGAGAGAGAGAGAGATAGACAGAGAGACAGAGAGACAGAGAGAGAGACAGCGAGAGAGACAGAGAGAAAATGAAATAGTGAGAGAGAGAAAGAAAGTGAAAGAGAGAGAGAGAATAAAATGTCTTACACCAATGACATTACACAGGAGGAAATAGAGCCAAAAAAGAAATCTGGACAGAAATGCTGTTCATGAAAGAGTGAGAGGGAGAGAGAGGGAGAGAGAGAGAGACACACACACATACACACACATCAAGAAATATACATAACACGGCACAATTACAAGTCCATTTCCTTAAACATTAACTGTCACAACAGACTAGTTTCAACATGCCCTAAGATCCGACTGGTGCATTAGTGGGTCACGCAGTAGCCAGTAGTGATGGGACATTTGGATCTTTTTACTGACTCAGACCTTTGAATAACATTTTTTTTAATCATTCATTACATTCATTGGAACTAGTGTGGCCCTTTATCCATGACATGATCCTTACTGACTGATAAATATAAATCAGACCATGATTATGACTCTAGCTGATTTGTGAGTGCTGGCAGAGTTACTCATGTGAAGTTACAGATTACTTCCGTTTTCCATACAATAAAATATATGGTGCCACGCAAATAAATAACACATATAATTCTACTCATTCTATTATATATTTTTATTTTAGCCTCCCTAAACTGAAGCCCCGTAGTTTGTGTACTCAAACAACAGATTAAATATCCATTCAGTATCATCCATTTAATATACACAGTGAGTTACCCATATAAATGTAATAGCCACGTAATTACATGAACAGTAGATTAGAGAGTTAAACAGCCAAAGTTTCGATTTTTGAACACGTGGTTTGCTGTTACACTGAGAAAAAGCAGAAATCAAGTGACAAGTGGACAAAAGAAAGACCCGTTTGAGTACAGGCGTGTACCTGTCTACAAAACTATAAATTCAGTTGAACAAAACACCAAGATGATCGTTATCCCATAGTCATAGAAAAGATACGTTAAAAATAAACTAATAATTCAGGAACAATAGAACACTAATAGCCAGAGGCTTCTGGGGGGGTTTAATTGCAGGACGGTGTAATCATTTTCAGAGAGAGTGGGATAAGTGTGTATTTACATGTAATGGGATACCTTTAGCATATTAAGGTACCCCATTATACGATACTTGTAGTTTCAGGAATACCAAACTCTGATAGAATGTGGCCCTGCATTTTGCAGTATAACTATTACCTTTTAAACCGTGCTCATTTGGCTCATTTAAATTGTAGCACACCAGTCAATTTTTCTCTCATTACAGTCTTTCATTCTGTCATGTATCATGCAGCTTAACATTAAGTATAGCAAAGGTACATCACCTTTCACTTACTAATGCAACTTTCAGAGAGAGAACTCTGCCTCTAGTGGTCGTTTTACATATTTTAATTGAAAATATGTCCAGTCAGTCTCAAGTAAAACATTTTTGAACTGAATCACTGTGTCACAGTACTACAAATTATATTGACATGTATTTAAATAACACTGCATTTATTGTTCATCTAACAAAAGTTTTGATCTGTATGTCTTGCAGTGTAACACACTGGTGTGGCTGGGACAGGGTGTGTGCTGTGCTAAGCCTGACGCTCCAGATCTGACAGCCTGCCAGACACAACAACAGCGGCCCGTGACCTTTTGGCCTGACCCATATTTGAGAGTGACCATAAAAGATCGAGCTCTGGACAAAAATAGCTGGCCCTCCTCCTTCACCTCCATGCTTACCATGCCCATGGTTGTCTAGCATTACAGCTGAGTGTGTGGTAGATGCTGTCAGTCTCAAAGAGTGATGCTGGACTGAGGTTTTGAGGAGAGAACCACTGCTATCACTGCTAAGGTCAGACAAAGCTCTTGATGGGTTCTGGCAATGATTGTGGAATTAGATGTGGAGACTTTTTTTCTGGTAAACCGGTCCATGCTCCAACCACAGTTGTGGGATTTTTTGTGGCTGCTGGACAGCTTCATGGAATGTCAGCAAAACTCCCAATAAACACAATGAGAAAATACAAATTGCTACTCTAATACATAACTTTAGCTATTGGTCATTTTCACTTTGAAGACAGTATTTATTTAAAAAGGAAAACCATTTTGATAGATGTTCGTCTTTGCATCATATTGTGGTGTGTAGTCACGCTACTGTCAGAGTGATGATAAACTTGCCAAGTTTCAATGACCTCAACATAGACCAGTAGTATAAACTGGAACCATTATACAGCAACTAAACAAAATTCAGTTTCTAATTATGTAGAATCATAATCTTGCAACTGTTCGTTAAAGCTTGACTAACCTTGCAACAGTACTCACAAAAAGACACATCTGTCAATGGAGCATGGAAAGGTCAATGGGGCCGTTCACCTCCCATTCCATTTCATTTCCCCTAACTGTACAAGCTACTACACGGTATACTCTTTACTGACAGCTTTATACTGCTCTCTCTCTCTCTCTCTCTCTCTCTCTCTCTCTCTCTCTCTCTCTCTCTCTCTCTCTCTCTCTCTCTCTCTC
>JBBMFX010000141.1:16030162-16040802 GCA_037832545.1 Rhabdalestes septentrionalis | reverse complement strand
CACACACACACACACACACACACACACACACATACACACACACACACACACACACACACACACACACACACACATTTCCATGTTTATTCAGTCTACAGCATTTAGCCCACTGACATTATAAGGAGTGTTTCAGTCTGGGATGTTTGTTGAATGGGGTGCTATACATGACACCCAGTCAGAACAGTTTCAGTTTGCAAAATTCAATCACTGTTACAAAATAAAATAAAAAAATATCTAAATATAGATCGATAGCAAGATAGCTGGATTGCTAGATTGCTAGACAGATGGATAGACAGATAGATCACTAGATAGATACACAGACAGACAGACAGATAAATGTACAGAAAATTTGGGACATGACGTTTCACATTCAATCATTCCATTTGACTGTTTTATACATGTCCTCCCTCTCTTCCTCTCACTTTTTATACCTTACACCTTGCTGTAGCTTTGTCCTCACACATTCCTTTACAAGCTACCCTCTGTTTAAAATCTGCATGCCCCTCCACCCCTCACTCCCGCCTCCATTGGAGCCTTTATTGGCCCTCTGCCCGTACACACATTTGTGTCTGCTTCTGAGTGTTTTCAGAGGCCCATTAAACAGTGCCTTGGCAGGACCACGCACACTCACCTCACCTTTAAGACCTGCAGAAAGAGGGAAGGTTATCATATTCCCCCATCTATGCCAGGCAGACACAGAAACACACACATACACACACACACACACACACACACACACACAAACAGAAGGCTGAGGCTAAGCCTTCTACACGAAGGAAGTCAGGCTTCCTATGACAAACTCAAATATTAGAACCTGTAAACATGACACATTATATTGCATTTTTTAGGCAGCAGAAAGTGGGTTGGTACTTGGAGTTCAGTGTCTCTTCACTTGTAGGCTGGACATAAGTGCTGTAAAGCCGAAGACAAGGCAGACTAGAGGGGATGGGGGTGCATGGGTTGGAGGGGGGGTATTGGCTGGGACCAGGGCACCGGGGTGCATGGCTTAAATTTGGGTATGCTGCAACTGTGCCTTCTGCTGGCCAGTGGGAGAAAATCAGTACAAGCAAGGACACACGCTGCTTCTGGTATAACTTAACACCCACTATCAAGTGCAAATTATTAATATTTAACATGCTATTAGTCAACAACATCAACATTGAAGAGTAACTTCAACAAATGAGCGAATGACTAATGGGATCATATGAAATAACAGAGCAAAATGTACAATAAAAACTGAGGTCTTGTCGCATATAAAGTAACAGTTATACCAGAATAATGTATCTTAAATGTAGGAAATGTGATCAAATTAACTGAGATTATCACATTAAGTGACAATTTGCTTTTCTGAGCATATCCTGGGTATTATTAGTACATGAACACTGAGCAACTGCAACTCAATACAAACTACTCAATAACAGCACTCAAAATGTGACTAAATACCTTCTTTGCACACTGATAAACTGATTCATCAGAGTGTTGAAAAAAAAAATGCAGACAAAACAAGCTGTCACTGACTCCGAGTCCCTTGCTTTTTTTCTTGTTTCAGGTTGAATATATTGGGTGCCAGAGATGAAATAATGCTAATTACCATAAAAAGATGGCTGATGGGTAAATGTAGAAGAGTGGTGCTGCAGTAGCAGCCGTTTCATCAGACAATGCTGAAATATGTCAGAGTTAATTATCATATTCTCTCACACCTGCAAACATCACGCCTGAACTCAAGGAAGAAAGCGAGACTGAGAGAGGGAGGGAGAGAGAGAGAGAGAGAGGCTGAAAGGGGACTTGATATTTTGACTTGTGAGCTCGATGACTGCCTGCCTCTGCCACCTGTGAAGGTCTCTGCTCCATCAAAGCACATTAGAGATATTAGGCCCATGCTTACTTATGAAGCAGATAAAAAGCTGTGGGGCCTCTGGCTTCTCAAGCTGTGACTGGAATAGCTATGCAATTTGCCAGCAGAAAAAAAGAAGAAAAAAAAAACAGCATTTTGATCTTAATGAATATAAAATGACTGCCATTAAAAGTAAAACAGATTATTTTGGGCTTTTCAGGGTGTGCGGCTCTCTTGACAGTCTTGGAGGGCCACTATGATCTTTCATTAAAACCTCACAGCAGGGTCTCCTCCACGGCCAGCCGGGCCTCAGTCCTCAAAGAGATTGGCTGCGTTTAAAAGTCATTTTCATAAATCTACACAGATTTCTGAAATTCGGTAATGAAAGCCATGAGAGAGGGGCCAGTGCGGGGACGGGCTGCTTTTTTGCGGCTCAGCCATGCTGCCGGTCACGTTGGTTAGGCAGAGGGAGAGAGGGGAGCAGGCCTATCAGCATCACCCCCATGGCAGCATGCCACGTGAGCCTCTGCCTAATCTGTGTTTGTTAATGACTAGCATGTGCTAATTACTGTCAGCATCCAGGCCCTGGCTCTCTCCCCGTGCTGCAACACCGCCGCCCAGGCTACCTGCCCAATCAAAGGCCTGGACGGCACGCACTTTTAATTGCATTAAACTTTGCCTGGTGATTTGTTGCTTTGGGAGCGAGGGGAGGAAAGCAGCGGCGAGGAGACGGACTGACAGCTGGCCAGCTCCACTAATGGACCTTCAGAAGTCAGGCAGGGAGGGAATTTATTGGTCTACTTGTTTTTATTCATCTGTGTGATCTTGACACAGCACCAAGAAACTCTAAAATATCTCTCTCTGCTTCTTGGACCAGACCCTGCCAAAGACACAAGGGAATTAATAAACTGGTCACTTAGTGGGCACAAGGAAGGGCATACTGGAACTGACGTCTCCTTTTGAGAGAAAGCTTAAAGATTATGCCTAATTTCTTTAACGACAAAAACAGCACACATTATATAAGTTTAAATGTTACATATAAATAAAAACATAATTTCCAAATCAGAAAACATGAATGAAATGAAGGAAGAAAACAATTGTTTAGTCAGATGCTGGTTGTTTTTTGCTCTATTTCGTTGCAAAACACTGAAAAGGTCAGCTCCACACTTTCTTTTTGTTCTCTTGCAGCAAATTAACATGGACGGAAGGCAAACAGTGAGCTCCACGCAACCCGATGTTCGCGGCGATCTGCGGCTTTGGGGGGCTGGCCTTAAGGCCTTTCAAGCAAAACTGATTTTCTGCTCTCTTTCATCCTCCGAGTGCTACTACTTAGATCTCTTATGGACATGTTTGATAGCATCTCTACAAACAGAAAACGTAAGTAACATGTCATATCTGTAGGCAAACAAACAAGTAAATACATGAATAATAGATAAAGAAATAAATGAAGACTGCACAGGGGCATGTGAGCACATACATGTAATGATGTGCAAACAGCACATACAGAGAGCAGGGAGACATGGACTGCCTGGCTGGAGTCCCCCACTGCGACAGGGCTGAGGAACAAGCACAGACACACATCCACACACACACACACACACCCCAAGACAGGCACTCCGACATCATGGTCTAAGATCCAAGGGGAAATTAGTGGGCACTTAGATCCACACATGTCAAGTGTTTCAGCTGGGATTCAGGCCACAAGATCCAAGCAGCAGCACATGAAAGAGACGCTGTTGCCCTATAGCCGCCAGCACCGCTCTTCTGCTCCGCAAACACCTCAAACACCAACGTTTGCTTTCACACATAGATTTCCTATCAGTGTCTGAACTGAGTGTGCTCAGAGACAAACAGCAGATAAACCTTCTCAGTGTATATTGATACTTTGTCTGTGGAGCCTTAGCAAATGGTTTGTGATACGTGTTTATTTCTGTTTAACCATTAACTGCATTCCTGAGTCGCTAGTGAAAGTGCCAGGCATTGCTGATTGTTATATTTGATCTATTTTATGTTGCTGTTAAAAGTTAAAACATTTATTAGCTTTTCTGAGTGCTAAAGAATGTCTTACAAATACGACAATCTTTTAAAACTGGACTGTTAGGTTCGGTTTTCTACTCTTGAAATGACATCAAATTGAATATTTGACAGTACTGCATACACTGCACTTTTTAGTAAGTGTGAACAAACTTTGAACTGTTCTTTCAAACTATCTATTGCACTAAGCCAAAGACACACACTGTAGCTCAGATTTTCTTGTAAGTTTGTGTGGTCTAATAACAGGGCTAAAACTAAAAACGAATTTAGTTTAGGTGAAATAATGCATCTACTTCAAAATGTGACACAAATTAAAAATTCTGAGGTCAGTGGTAGTTTTCATTAGATTTCCTGTGATTCTCAATATTTTATTTGTTAAAATAACTTGACTCCTGTTCAGTTCTTTAACAAAATAACCCCTAAAAATAACAATCCTCAATTATATAGAAAAAAAACCTCATTTGAGTTTAAGTTGTCCAAAGCATAAGAAAGCATTGCTCCCTTTGGTTGCCATAAAAGACAGTATATAAGAGATGTTTAGAACATCATTGACATATCAATATCAGTCCATTCTAATAGTATCTTAAAACAATTATTAAAATGCCAACATATTTAAATGTACCTCTTTTATTTTAAGGATACGTTACAGCTCTATGGACGTGTAATGAAGTTACGCCCTCCTCCACACCTCTTTCATCTCTATATTTTCAGCTAACTGAATTAGTGATAAACGACATTTCAGAAATACATTTTGTTTTGTTGTCAATTAAATGTTGTAACAGTTTCAACCTTTTAGGCCCATTTGTGATAGATTTAAGTTACTAACGACCTGAGGCGTATAGGGTGTGTTTCAGGGTTAAATGCAGTATTGCAGGTGTAAATTCAATGCCACGATTGGAATTCATACACACATTGTGACACACTGCTGTGTAATGAGAGCTCAGGCGCTTGCACACTCCAAAACAGCAAGATATTATGTCAAAAAAACACCTGGGTGGAAATAATGAAAGTGTGTGAATTTCAACAAGATTCTGCAAGGTGTAGAGAATCCCACAAAAAGGTTAGAACTAATAAAGGCCAATAATGGAGAGATGAAGGCATTATGCGCCACTGATGAGTAATCGTATAGCCAAAAACATTGACAATGTCGATACTAAATCCCCGCCAGACACATATTGGAAATCCACTGCCGTTCTCCAGGTTTAAGTGGCTGTGGAGTGTGTGGAGCAGGGAGTGTTATTTGAGATGCACGCTTCACACTGTTCCAGGCCTGCCACAGGGCTCAGTGGGGCTCAGGGGCTGCCCTGAATGTTCCATGCCTCTCTGCAGACCTCCGCACTGTTTAGCGCCCACCGCCCAGTAGTAATTCTGTGTTTATCAACTCTTTATTATGGGCGCATCATCATTTACAATGGTACCATCTGCTCATTACCTTCCCTGAGTATGGGGCAAATTGCTTTCACAGGGAGTTAACCAGGAGAGGGAAATTGTCAGCAATAGAGAGAGAATCAAGAAACCTGCTCTTGCCTATTTGCGGAGGCTGTTACCCGCACAAGAGATTCAGAAAAACGTTTATTTTTTAAGGGGATCAAATAATTAGCCAGCTCTGGTTGTGCGAAGAGAAGCGGCGAGATTGGTAAATTAAAACGAGGGGCCTCGGTCGAAATCAAATAAATTTCAGAGCGTTTTATGGGTACCTGCAGCTGTGTAGCAAAAACAAATATCGCATATGACCACATGACTCTAATTTATCTGCTTCTCTCCTAAATTAACAGCCTGGGCCAGGCAATGGGAAAAACAGTAGGAAGCAGAAAATAGGAGAATTCCTATCTCCACTCTCGCATTTATTCCATTAACTCCTCTAACAACACAGGATGAGAAGAAGCACTCGCTCACAAAAAGCGCCCATCAGGGGAAAAAACAAACGCCTAACACCTAAACCTTTACTCAATATGGAGAATTAGACTGCCTCTCTCTTCCAACTGTGAATATCAATACTGCAGGCGGCACCATTTTCTCCCACGTACACAGCAAAAAAGGAGAGGGGGAAGCAGGACCATCTGTTTCATCTCGCCCTACAAATGATGTATGGAGAAGAACACCAATGAATTAATCCACATTAGACCACAAAAAAGTCAAACTGTAAAAAAAGAAAGACAGAAAATAGTGGTTTATCAGTGGACTAATTAAATTCATGGAATGAATGTTGTAAAACTGCGGTCACTCAGACACTGTATTTTGGATTAACTGATCCGTTGAATTTCCTTTACTAGTTTAGCAATTTGATCTCAGTGAAATTGCATTTTCAATCATGTTCAATCAAAAACACAGGAAATAGCAGGAAATCACATGTTCACCCTAAATCCAACTTATTTATACCATATGCGACTACAATATCAGATGACGATTATATAGCAATTTGCCTTCCAGTGTAATAAAGTCACAGATTAGAACATTTGATCTGACTCTGTTAAAGGTGGGTCTGCAAGATTGCACTTATTAATTGTTAACATGATAAATATGTTAAATAATCAAAACACTCACTGAAAATGATAAGTGATTAAGACAATCACTGACTAAGCACTTTTAGGCAACATTTTACTTTGAGGTACCTTACTTAGTCTCCCAGGACTTGCTCAGGAACTTAGTGGTGGTTTGCTTAAGTTAGAATTAGAACCCATAGAATTCGAACCCATGACCTCTTGGTCCAGTATCTTACACACTAAGCCACCACAGGTAGAGACGCGGACAATGTTTCATCAGAAAGGTGACGTTAGGCTACATTGAGGTGGGCACTGGAGTAAAGAGGTAAGGGAATTGGTTTCTCAGTTACAGTTAATTTAAAAAATCGATTAAATCTGTCATCATCTGTTGCCATTGTTTAGCCTTTAGGAGATCAGGTTAATAAACAACGCTTTATCATTTTGTGATATGCAATATCTGGACAAATACTGTACAAATATCATAGTTTCTGCAGTTAATAAAAAAAAGGAAAAACAGACAGAATGGGGGACGTGATTAAGACATATTTCAGACTCAGCCGAAATGTTCCCATCTTTCTATACAAGCCTTTCACGACAACTGACATTAGCTTATATAAACGTATACAGAGGGTTATTCATTCAAACAAGTTTTGTTAGTTCAAGTATTTTTAAGGACTAAAGCCATTTTTGATTGATGCTTATAGGAATAACCCTTCATAAATATTAAAGTTGGTTTATATTAAAGCTTAATCTTTTGGAATTCTGCCCCACAGTAAACTGTTGTCCAATCTGACTTGGTTAAAGACGGATATGCATACTGTAACTGCCTTTGATATCAATATCGCAAAGGCCAATACTTTGATTACAACCAACAAGGTACATAAGACCTCAGTACATCTTTAACATGTAAAACAAACAGGAAACAGGAAATTGTGCAAATTAAAAGGAGAACAAACTACAGAGATTTTAATGTCACCAGGTGAAATGTGACAATACTGTATCAATGACAGAGTCCATGCCTGCTGTTTCCCTAGATAAGATTTATATAACGCGTCGTGTGGTGCCCTGTCTCTGATAGATTTGGAACTGTCAGAACGAATTGTGACATGTTTGGATATTTTTCAATGTGAAGGCTGACATTATTCATGATATTTCAGGGGGATAGAGGCTAAAAGATCTTTGACATTCAAGCATGGTGACCCGCAGCTACGTTAAAGCGCGAGTGGGCACAGCAAGGGCAGATCCCATCATCTGCCCTCAATCAGTGGTCATCACCACTGAGCTATCAGAGTGGCAGGGCTGCAGGGCCCATACGTAAACACACACACACACACATACACACACAAACACAAACGCTAACACATCCTATGACCTCATCCCATCAACATGTATCTGAGTGACTCATTCATGCACACTAAGCCCCTAACTCTATAACCTTCTCTACACACACACACATACACATCAGTATCATACCAGCATGCACACATTCCTACATGTACAGCTTTTGCAGTGACTGATCTGCTCTTATAGCTAATCCAGACATATTCAGCTCGTATTTATCGCATCCTCGCTACCTCAAACCACATTATTTCATTCTCATGATACTCTTTCTGATGAGGAAGCAAGAGCAAATAAAAACAAAGCCTCGGAAAAGGCATAAAAGATAGGGAACAAGGAGCCGTCTCGCAGCACATTATATGATCCACGTCGCAATATTCTCATATCTTCTGAGACTGATTTACAATCCTCCTTCAAAGGCGGCACGCAGCACTGGTGGAGATTTATGTAGTGAGGGTCATGTCTCACCTAGCTGCAGCCATATGCACGTCTCATTTCCATATGCTGTATTAGTGTCATGTCAGATAGTGTGCTGAGACTGGGGCCTTATTAGGCACGGGGGTCCCGGCTGCAGTACAAATCAACACCGTCGGGACCTCTGCTCATTCTCTGTCACACTGGCTCCGCCAAATACATCTCCATATGCGTAGACTCTGTCGGTGGCTGGCCAGTACCACTCGGGCATCACCCGCTTCCCCATGCAAAAAATCCCCCAGCGGTGGGAGCGGGGGGCCACAGCCATCAAGAACGTCTCTAGAGAGGAAAGCACAACACCACAGAGAGCAGTGGGGTGGGGTGGGGGTATTGGTGGGGGAGTTTGGGGGGTGCCGTAAAGTTGGCAGCATACGATTGCGACAGCTTTGATTCCCGAGAAGAGAGTAAATAAACAAGATCCCCTGTGGTTCCTACAGAAATGGAGTAGAAGCGGCGCAAGATGGAGGGAACGGAGGAGGAGGAGGAGGACGACGACTGATGGGAGAGCCACAAAGAGCAGTATTATCAGTTCTCACACTGGCTCATGTGAAGCAAAAAAGAGGAGTCAGAAGAACGACTGGGGCAGAGGAACACAACACACACAACACAAGCCTCCCTCGTTTGAGCGATGCACTTCTTCTGCATCCCTTACCTACAGCCTGTTTCAGAACCAAGTCACTGTGGTGAAGCATTGAAGCTCAAATCTACAGAGGCTCAATCCAGCACAAATGAAATGTAGGTTTATGATACACTCTTAAACTGATCTTCTAAAAAAACTGTTTCTGATGCACACAGTATTATAGCAGCAGTATACTTTTTATTCATCTGGTTAGTATTTCCAGTATTGCAATATTACTAATACTGTAAAATAATGCTGTATTGCCTGTATTGCAATGCTACTAATAATGTAGAAGAATGCTGTATTGCCAGTGTTGCAATGTTCTCAATACATTGCCAGTATTACAAAATTATTCATCTGGTAGAATTTTATGGAAGAATGCTGTATGCAAATTAGCCTACTAATCCGGGTGTTTCAGGTGTTTCTTCACCAATCACTGGTCCAGGTGCACAGGCATGAGGGTTATATTATAAGTAAATTAGTGAAATGGATTACAAGTAAGTGATAATGACCATAAATATACAAGCTAAATCTACAACTATATCAGGTCTTTGCTTCGGCCAATAAATTCGAAATTGCAAGGCATGCTGAATCATGACATTGATGCTTCCTCAATATTATGCAGCTGTATGTGACACAAGGCCACTTGAATCAGACATTACATTTGTCTAAGCTGTGATGCCTTCGCTACTTGCCCCAGGCCTCAAGGGTTTGCCTTCCAAAGTGAGTTGGTGAGACATGAAAGAAATATTTGAAAAAAGCTCTCCTTTCTCCACTAGTGATTTTGGGGTGTCTTTGATCCAACAATAAAGATGCATCTGAGTCGCTTCAGATTATCTTATGGCCTCTTCTAAAAAATGAATCAACCAACCAATAAAGCTGCCTATTGAAAGACTGTGTTGTAATGCTTGAAGTAGAAGCTCCTCTATAATATCAAGTGTGTTTGTTGCATGATAAAAAATAATATATGAGCACAATGTTAGTTAACATAGACTCAAACGTTTTATTCATTCATTTAATCTAAAAACTGAGAAAATCGAAGGCAGTTAAAGACATTTTCTTTTTTTGATTTGTTTTTAATTTTCTTTGCTTATTATATATGTTTATTTTATTTTACACTAATGACTAATGCCTTAAAAGAAATTAATGTAGTATAAGGTGCTGCTGAATGTCTGTAACATGTTGATGGTCCATTCACCACGGTACCCAAAATCTTGCTGAACAGCTTCTACAAACAGTACGGTTATTTGCACCACACACCAGATATTTGTGTCACCAAGGCACCTGCGCAGTCTCATGTGTTCCTGCTGCCCACAGCAAGAGAAGCCGATCAGACAGCAACACTATTGAACTCAGCTGCTCCCCCTGAAAACAGTAGGAGGACTAAACCTAGTTTCTATAGACTGTCAGTGTCCTGCTCTCACTGGCTTCCATGAGCATCAGTGCTCAACAGGTAAGAAATCTGAGCTCAACAACAGTAGATAACTCCAATATCACTCCATCTGCTGTATCATTCTTCTCAGGTATGGGAATTTTTTATCAAGATACACACATTTTTTTCATTTTATGCACAAGGAGGTGGGATTTACTGCTACCAATTGAGATTTTTTCCAGTGAGATCCACTCCACTGTGTTTCACGGTGTGGAAAGCATGGCGGATGCAACTGTGTGTGTGCAGTTTGAGATGGCCGGAGTGTATTCTGTGCTGCAGTAGTTTACTGAAGGCTCTGGGTACTGCAGCCTTCTGTTTTCTGTAACCTGCTCCACAGAGAAAGTGAGGTAGAGAGAGAGTGAGTGAGAGAGAGAGAGAGAGAGAGAGAGAGAGAGAGAGAGAGAGAGAGAGAGAGAGAGAGAGAGA
>JBBMFX010000141.1:15988738-15999097 GCA_037832545.1 Rhabdalestes septentrionalis | reverse complement strand
CATGTATATACACACACACACATCGGCCCATATATAAAGAGACTTACTGATTCAGAACTGTAATTTACAAATGATAGTCAAAAAACTATCATTTTCCTTATTAGCAACCCAAGGTTAGTACAATCTGGGTACATTTATTTAAGAAGCATTTTGAGTGTAAAACAATATAATTAAAAACAAAGGAAATCGTTAAAAAAGAATGTGTCCATTTAACTGGGACTGTGTATTTATACTTTCCACAAAACTGCCACATAACTAGGCTCACATTTATCATTGAAAAATAAAGCAAGAAGCAAAACAAAAACAAAACAACCCAAGAAGAGCAACAGCCCCCCAAAACTACCATCAGTCATCAAAACTACTTTCTTCTCCCACTGGATGAATAAACTAGTCCTAAGTAATGGGCTTGTCGAAGGACTAGTGCATAAATTCAGCCTATTAGCCTGTCTGGTAGTCTTAGGGCCAACTAAGGCTAAAGGCACTTTACTAGTTTATCTTCAGACAAGGAAAAATCATAATCGGGTTACACGCGGAAGTCCATCATACCTCACCTTAGCAAAGCTGGAAAGGAGAGCTTCAATTCACAACCATGACATAACGTTTGAGTCTGTCTATAGCTTTGTGCAAAATTAAGCACACGTTGTTTTGCAGCTTGTTCTTCATTATTTTCTCGATTTCATGGGGTATTGCTTGCATATCGAAAATTGTCTCTCTTCCATGTTTAAATACATCCATTTTTGTTTTGAAATCGAGTAATCTCACCACAAGTTTGGTGTTTTAGGCCCATCTGCTCTTTACGATTTGCGATTTTCTTTATTTTCATGCAGTGCATTAAAATGGATGATTCAGTTGAAGATTAAAAAAAGCTATTTCTGCTTCCAATGTGGTTCTAATGTGAATGAGTCTCGGATATCATCTTAAGATTGGTCTATAACTGATCTGTAGGGTCTGCAGAGTGAATGAATGATCTTTATAAACCACTTAGTCCCCTTGTTAGTGGTGGAATGATTGTTAGATACAATGTTTTGAACTCAAAGCCAAATTTTACTCTCCTTTTTAAAGATTTTTGGGCTGTGCTTTGTTTATGTGTCCATATAGTGTGTAGTGTTTATAGTATATTAAACAGCAAACACCATTTTGGGGGGATTTCTAAAGTATCCGAGAGGAACTCGGCGAGTTGTGTGAACTTGTTACTTTTGAACCCAGCTTTGAATGAATGCCATGAATGAGGTTATGTGAAAAGTTATGCTTCAGGAGAGAATTGGCAATTGTTACTTTTAAAAAGGAACTGTTTTTTTTCATACTATTGTTCAGTGTTCAAAAGTTCACATATTTCGGGTTTGCACAGGAACCCCTGACTAAACCAGAAGTGGGACTGCAGGGGATAACTGGAAAAGTGTGGGTTTTGAGGGTGCACGCACGGCTGAGTGTGTTTGTGTTTATTTGTGTGTCCTGTAGGTGCAAAACCAGCTCCGGGCATCTGTTTTGAAAGGGTGAACTCGGCAGGAGATCCATATGGGAATTGTGGAAAAGACTCCAAGGGCTCATTCGCTAAGTGTGAGGAACGGTGAGAAGACTTTTTTCTTTCTCTCTGGTTTAAGAAAGAGAGAATAACGAGGACGATATCGCACATTTTGAGGCCTGCAGGTACATCATGCTGAATCAAAAACAAACCGTGATCTAAAACGGGACCGCTGGAAGCAGCACCACAATTTACATAAACAGGTAGCACTTGTTAAACATGGTGCTTTAATTGGGCTGCGATTGGCAGGTGCTTCAAGTCCTTCACGAATAGTCTCCTGATTGATGTGATTGCACTAATTACTGAAGTGGACAAAGAGTGAGAGAGAACAAGTGAGAGAGATAGAGAGACAAGAGCTGATTACTTGTGTACAAAACATACCCAGAGCCACAGTTTTTTCCTCTCTCTCTGTCTCGGTCTCTGCCTCTCTTTCTGTCTGACTCTCCCTCTCTTTCTCTCTCTGTCAAGAGAGCGTGAGAAACTCTACTCTGCTGGCTGTAATTGGTCTGTGGCGGCCAGTACGTCTCATTATTTTCTTTTATTCTTGGCTCCTCAGGACACTGTAGACCTTGTGTTTGTTTTACGCATTAGGTTTTGAAATTATTTGCATATGTTAATACTGATTAACTGTGTTTTAATATGTGGGAGGTGTTTTCACTTACAGTGAACCGCACATATTTGTTGAATTTGCATTTATGGCTGCCAGGTGTTTGCAATCTTTCCATCAGTCGATATAGCTGCAATAGTTACGCTCTCATGGAAGAAATCGGGATCAAAGCATTTCTGAAAAGGAATTGCCACACTGAGTGAAATGTGAATATAAACACAATGGAATGATTTGCAAATTACGTTATACTGAAAATAGAACAAAAACAACAAACGTTGAAACAGAAATGTTACCGTGTTTTGGAAAATATATGCAAATATATGCATGAATTTGACGCCAGCAACGTGTTTCGTAAAAATTGGAATGAGGGTGTGTCACTATGTCACCTAACCTCTTTAACAACATTCTGTTAACATTAAGGAACTGAGGTGATCAAATTTTGGAGGGAAGTGTTTGATACAGGATTTGGGCTGCTCAACAGTTCAGGTTCTACTTTGTTGTATCTTTTGTTTCATGATGGGCCAAATCTTTTCATTGGGTGAAGAGTTTTTACAGCAGAAAGGCAAGTTTAGCACCCGGACTCTTTTACTAGAGCCACTCTGCTCTAATGTATACAGAATGCGGTTAGGTGCCGCCTTGCTGAAATAAGTCCTAATCTGAAAAAAGACATCATCTGGATGGCAGCATGTGTTTCTCAAAGACCTGGATATATCCTACAGGCCTTCTCAGATGTGCTACACATGCCATGTGTATCTGTGCACCCCTTACAATCACAGATGCTGTTTTTTCTACATATTTGTTCTACATATATTTATATCCACGCTGTACATATTTACATACATATCCTTATATACTCAGTGTGTACATACACTTATCTAATTTACATATACATAAAAAACAATACATTCATCTATATTTATATTTCTAGATTGTTTGTATAGTGTACTTTTTATACTGTACTGTTGGTATAGTTTTTATTCTACTGGTTTTCATTTTTGCTGTTCCTGTCTTGTACTGTCCACTTTCTGCCATGACAATTAAAATGTTTTATCTTATCTTGAGCTGTGTGCTGATAACCAGCCAGTTGGATCCTTTACTTTTTGGCATCCGTGATTCCCAAAAAGAATTTTATATTTTTATTCATAAGAATTTCAGATTTTGATTGGCAGGACAGATTCCCCTAAGTAAGCTTGGGTCCAAGTGATCATATTTTAGTTTGCCACTGCATGAACAGCTGACATTGTTTTTTATATTGCCAGTTCATTTCCCTCCTCTTTGTGCTCTCCTGGATTTATTTTGCTGTGTAATTAAGAACTGTCCCAATCGCTAACTTGAGGAAAAATTGCCTGAAGTTTATCATTGTATTCTTTTGCAGAGATGCTAAATGTGGAAAGATACAGTGCCAGGGCGGGGCTAATCGCCCGGTGATTGGTACCAATGCCGTCTCCATAGAGACAAACATCCCCCTACAGGAGGGGGGGCGAATCCTGTGCCGAGGGACCCACGTGTACTTGGGAGACGACATGCCCGACCCAGGACTTGTTCTGACTGGTACCAAGTGTGGAGAAAACATGGTGAGGGCATTGGGTGTGACACTGAAAGGACATTTTTCCAAATTTTTTTTTTACATGTATGTTCATATTGTTCTTTGAGAAACAAACAAAGAAAAAAACCTGCTTTTGAAAAAATACAACACCTCACACACTTTAACCCCCTGTTCTAAAGTCAGGTCTCTGTTTTATGTTGACAACAACTTGCATGCCATTAATCCTAATTAATACATAAGAAACCATGAAAATCAAACATTAAGAAGCAAACTAAGTTATGGAGTCCCCAATTTTCAGTCTTAATCTATTCTATTAAACTTTTGTCTAAAAAGGACTTATATCAGTAAAAGCCTCCTGATAAAGCTGTTCAAATGCTGTCATCCGGGTCTAATTGTAGCTCTTTTAATGCTGTTTTATGGCTGGTGGAGTCCAAATTTTGTCTCTGTGGCTGAAACATCAAAAGGACGTCTTCAGGAACTTTACTTACAGAACATGTCGCATTTTGTTGCACTTTTCTTATTTTGAGCTGCATTGACTCTATAGACCCTGTCTTAAAAAAAGAATTAGTTAAATGTTTTTATTCAAATATACCTCTTTTGCTTGGTAATGTGCCTATACTGTAACTCACACAATGAGACATTAAGGGCTATATTGTGCAGTACCACGGCTCTGCAGTCACAAGTTCAGTCCATCAGGGATTTTTGAGACTCCCATATCTGAGTACATCTGACTGTGATGTCCCAAACATAAATAAGCAGCTCAAGGCATGGCACATGAGGCCCATACATCACAGTCAACTGTACTCAGATGTGGGAACCAATCCGATGTAATTTATTTCTCCTTGCTGCTGATTGGCTGCTCCCCCCCTTGGAGCTTTTCGAGTGTTCTCGTGCTTTTCATTTTGTTCTTCCTAAAGCCCTGCATTTTTTTTGCTATAAATTAAATTCATGAATGCATTTACCTGCTCATACCAAAGATAATGACAGCACATACCAAAGGAAATGCCTGCATGTATTACAGCACAGTCTATACAGGGGTAATATTGGTATTTGCACTATATCACTGTGTAAAATGCACAGTATGAATAGGGGTTTACCTTTATATTTTCCTTAAAGATAATGAGTTTTAAATGAAAGTAAAGTTTTGGGGGGGCATATTTGGGGGGAAATTTAAGGTTTACATTATAAAAATGCATTCTAGGCATTTTATTAACCACATAACCAAAACTCGTTTTTTCACTATATGCCCCTGTGAAAAGTGGGGCATCACAATATTGTGTTTTTCCTGCAAAACCCTAAAATGTTTTGCGAGATTAGCTTGAAAAGTGGATGGAATGATGCCTGTTCTCATTAGACCAGTGCTCTTCAGGAGCCGCAGAACAGGACACCGGGGACGATAGAGTTTTAATGCTCCAAAGAAGTTCCAGCTGGAGCAAGTTTATTTATCAGCGTGACTTCAGTATGAGGTTATGGTGCGATGTTACTGTAAAAATCCAGCAGAGGCCCTTAGTATTCCATCTGTAAGTATTTGAATGATCAGATCCTGTGTCCTGTGAGCTTCCCAGATTACAGTAATTAGTAGTGAGGGTGAGTGCTTGTGTCATAGTTTAAGACCTGGGTTGCATCTGTATATATATTTTACAGGCTATGTGTTTCTGGTCCTTTAAGGAGTAAGGCTGTGTGTGTGTGTGTGTGTGTGTGTGTGTGTGTGTGTGTGTGTGTGTGCGCATATGTGACATAGTGAGATGGTAATGAGGGAAAGAATGGCCTCATCATCCCAAACCGTGAAAGGGATCAACGGAAAGTACCCTGACATCACACCATTACTCAGATGTGGTTTTACAGATGTGTGTGTGTGTGTGTGTGTCTAGCATATTGACATATTATCTTCTTAAACTGTGTTCTTTCATAGTAATGCTGGAAGAAATCCAAGTGACCATAAAGTATATAGACAAAAGTATTGGGGCACCTCACCATTACACCAATAGTGATTTTAATTACACTGCATTCAACTTTAATATGGTGTTGATCCCCACTTTCATTCTACTTTGAAGGCTTTCTGTGGAAATTTGTGCCCATTGCTTCATTAGAGCATTTTAGGGGTCAGACACTGATGTTGGACGAGAAGGTCTGGCTCACAATCTCTGTTCCATTTCATCAAGGTGTTGGATGGGGTTGAGTTTAGGGTTCTGTGGGGGGCAGTCAGGCTCTCATTCAGCTATGTCTTTATGGAGCTGGCTTTGTGCACTGGGGCACAGTCCTGCTGGAATAGAGGAGGGTCTTCCCCAAACTGGGTCCACAGAGTTGGATGCATGGCATGTTGAAGCATTAAAACTGTCCTTCACTGGAAGTAAAAAGCCACCTGAATTCAGTAATTCCCTAACAGAAAGACTCCATGTGGAACAATGAACTAACAGCTCACATACATACAAATACATATCATGTGAAGTCAATAGTCTATATTAAATATTTTGACAGAAATTGAGTATGAGCTGTTGTTAGGTTTGCTGACTTTCAGTTCAGCTGTTTGAGGCAAGCTTTAGTGGGTGGACCAAGGGGAGGTCACTTGTAACTACAAATCGTTCCAGAATCCTCTCTCGTGCACTACTTGCTCTGATTACTCAGCGTTTGGATGAATATGCAGCATCTCGTTCCTAAATCTCATTATATTTGGGTGGAGTGGAGTGGTGACAGATTTCTGACCGCAGCTGTAATTGGACAGGGCGGAACTCATCTGCGCAGAACGAGTGTCCTGTTCAGTTTAAAACAAACACTTGATGTGGTTAACTGTGTGTGTATGTGTGTATGTGTGTGTGTGTGTGTGTGTGTGTGTGTGTGTGTTAGAAGTTGCTGGCTCACTCGCCCAGTCACTCAGATACTCCCTCACTGCCTCACCCTCATTCGCCCCCTCATTCACACTCTCACTCACTTTCTCATTGTTTCTTTATGGGCAATTACTGAGCTGTCGTTTCTCTTCCTTTCTCTCTCTCTCTCTCTTTCTTTCTCTCTCTCTTTCTCTGTCTGACTTTTTCTGTCTCTCTCTCTCTTTCTCTCTTTCTGTTACTCTCTCAAATTAAGACAAATGATAATATGGGGGGAAATATAAATATTCATATATAACATATTTTTATACAGACTTGATCATGTGATTTAATGATCTGTCGTTTTTCTCTCACACACACTCAGACTCTGTCCAGGACTCACTCTCTCTCTTTCTCACTCTCTCTCTCTCTCGTGTTCTCAAATGAAAATCTAAGACATAATAACAATGGGGAGAAAATACATGCGGATATATAGCTCTTATATCTTTATACTTTGTATATATTTTAAAATAAAGACTGTGTGATCATGTGATTTTACAAAGATCACACACACACAGACACAAACACTATCTAAGTCTCTCTATCTTTCTCTCAAATTATGACTTGTGAAAAAATGTATAAATATATCGCACTTATATGTTTATATACAGGATGTGCATGATTATATGATTTTACTGAGGTAAACTCTCTCTCTCTCTCTCTCTCTCTCTCTCTCTCTCTCTCTCTCTCTCCCTCTCTTTCTAGATGTGTCTGAACCGGCAGTGTCAGAACATCAGTGTGTTTGGAGTTCACGACTGTTCAGCGAAGTGTAGCGGACGTGGGGTAAGATGCTCTTTTTAATTCTTTTCCTTGACCAACCACTGTAGTGTAGTGTTCTCCCTGATTCAGTCCAGGATGAGGCACAGTGTGACCTAACTAGGGAACTGCAACTGAAACCAATGTTGATTTGAAGCATCAATCAATGCCTGATGGTAAATTTCTTGAATCAGTGTTCCGTGCTGATTCGATGTTGTGAGTGTTTACAAGATACAACACACCTCACTTATGTTAGACATACACTCAAATTCAGAACTGTTCTAATATACTACAGGGTATACTATAGGCAATTAGTCAGATGAATGTGAATTTAGCCTCCGAGATCTGCATTTATTCATGGCATTTGCTCAACATCAGATTGACATTGTCACTTTTTTCATCAGAGACTCCCAGTCTAGTCCTTAAGGGTCCCAGCCAGGCTAAACTTTTATTCTGTCCCGATGACTAAGCTCCAAAAATAGTGTTTTTTAAATAATGCATATGGCTCTATTTAAAGCAGGACATATCATAAAAACAAAAATGGAAAATGCATTAGTACGTATGAGACTTTAGCTACATTATTAATCAAATTCTAGTTCCTTAGGTATGCATGATATTGTTACTGCTAGACATTATAAAATACCTTTAAAAGTTTTATAGTCTAGTGGACTTTATTTAATAATACACTCAGTGTCCTACTGCCAGGAGAATCCCACCCACTGCCCTCTCTCACACCCTGTTCTCTCTCTCTCTCTCTCTCTCTCTCTCTCTCTCACTCTCTTTCTCTCTCACTCTCTCTTTCTCTCTGTCTCTACATGCTGTGCCGAGTTTGTAATTTTAATCAAATCATTTAAATGTAGTCACTGAAGTGCTTTGGTAAAACTAGAAAACAATTTATCTTTGGAGCTTATGAAGTGTCAGTGCTTAATCTGATTGCTTTAGAAGCTTTGGAGGGAAGAATATGCTTGAACATAATCAGATATAGAAATTTAATGTCCACTAGTCTGGTGAAAAGCATCCTGAACCTCTTGAGACTTCACTTCGTTTTGCTCTACAGATTCAGCCTGGCATTAACTCAACTGGGAAGCATTCCTCTGGCCATTTTTAGGCTGACCAATAAGCGTTTTCTAATGAGATAGGGGCAGTTTAGTTGATGACGGCAACTAAATGTGCAAATAAAGAGTGTGGAAATCAAAGAAGAAGCCATAATAAGGAAACTCTTGAGATTGATGTTGATTCTATTATAGTTTGAGAGATCACCACTGGGAGGATGCTAGACTAAATACAGCAGAAGTTTCAGGATGGTTTTTTCAAGCTAATTGCGTGCCTCTAAATTTACACAAATGAACAATGCCTGACAAATTATTATGCAAAGGAAACTTTGCCAGACTTACATAATAGGGCATATCTAATTCTATTAGTGCTTCAGTCTAACTGCATTCGGCCAAACATTTTAAGCATATAGAGAAAACCTTCCACATAAGAAAGACTTCATTCAGACATAGGGCAATGAGGTCCACTGCTATTTTGACTCTTTCTGCCTGTTGAGAGAAATGTTTTCCTCAAAGTTTTCTCAGGATTAGACATGCTATCTCTATCAAGATAAAGGGTAATGAAATAAATAATGCCGGGCCTCTATCTCAGTTGTGCCAAGCCTCCTCCAGCCTGCTCCTTTTCTCTGCCCCCCACAAAACTCCACACAACTCTTAATAATTGATTATAATTGATTTTAACCCAGCCCTGACCTGGGCAAAGAGGCTCAGCCAATAGCATCCATGCGTCAGGGAAATGGGAAAAACAGGACAGCACACATCTTTAAAAGCTCCAGACATGTAGTACAGATAAAATATTTAGACTGGAGGAGCCTTGACCTCCCCAAACCAGCCAGCTCCCAATTCGAATTGATTTCTGACAAGGCAACTGGGACATGATTACAACAAAATGCACTAAAGCTGGCCAGCTGTGTCAACCCAATGTTTGCGCCAGCTTAACCTCTTCAGAGTGGCTGGAGTCCCATACAGGGCCAGGGCCTTGCAGAATGGACAGAGCTCATCCTGGTTCAGGGGCCAAGGGCAGGCTCTCCATTACAAAGGACAAGCAAGCTATGGATCACCCTACAACTACATTTCATCAGATCCACTCCACAGCCACCGAACCAACTCACGGAAGCAGAGAAACTGCAGTCACATTGGACAGAAGCACAAAGGAAACGGAGCTTGTGTGCCTCTCCTCATGTTTCAGTGTAATCAGTGGAGGTTTTCTGACCTCTCATGAAACTCCAGTCAGATCTGATAATGTTGTATAATGTTATTTCCTCATGGCTTGCCTCTGAGACCTGAAGAGAAGAGTCTCTTTGAACAGAGGTTTGAAGTTTGACAAGACAGAAGCTTAGCATGCATAGCATGACTCATGTCTCTCCCATGCTTTTGGGAATAGAGCGCAGCGCTGTTGGACAGTCCACAAGAGATGAACTGATAATGCAGGTTGGATCTGTGGATGTGTAAGCCGCAGAGATGCAACAGAGCAGGTTGTGCACAGCTGCAACATGGACGAATCAGCAAAATCTCTAGACGGTGCCCTGTCCAGCGATTAAAAATGCATAACTATTCTCTTCAGTGAAGAACTGCAGGACTTTGCTGAAGTATGTCTAATAAGTAGGAAAATGCACATGATCAGTGAAACTCAAAACCAACCTCCCAAAAATATCACTGAATTAAAATGCTTAACCACCTCAGAGATTCTTGCTGACATTATGCTTAATAGAATACAGAAAGAAATAGAATACAGAAAGAAAATGCACTATGCTATACAGTTCACATTCCTTTTACTGTACATTTTAAAGTCACATTGAAAGGTTATGTCTGATTTAACTAACCCAATCATCAAAACATCAGGAGATTATTTGATTAATATTCAAATAAACAGCTACCTCTCTGTAGGTTATTCTATTGAAAAGTTACACCACAGAAAAAAAGCAAAAGGGTTAACAGTAGTGATGCTCTGATCGATCGGCGGACGATCGGTATCGGCCGATAATCAGACTTTATGACTCGATCGGGACTCGTTA
>JBBMFX010000141.1:15915113-15932527 GCA_037832545.1 Rhabdalestes septentrionalis | reverse complement strand
TGTGTGTGTGGGTGTGTGTGTGTGTGTGTGTGTGTGTGTGTGTGTGTGTGTGTGTGTGTGTGTGTGTGTGTGTGTGACCTATTCTGGGTTTACTTGAAAACTACATTGTTTTCTCTGTTATCTGTGCAGTATGGATGGAGAACATTTCCAGAGTGCTGGCGTGCTCTTATGAGGCCGCATGGTGGTCTATCACCATTTGATGAGAATGCGTTTGTGGATGGGCAATAAAGCAGGGGCTCAGGCTGAGCCCATTATTATTCCGCTAATGAAGTTGAGATAGTTGTTTAATTTGCTGTGTTTCTGTGTGCGAGCGGGCCCTGCTGTGTTCTGCTTCAGCGTGGTGCAGCGAGAGAAGCCTCCATTCTGCCCAAACTCCCCGCTACCCCAGGGCCTCAGTGCCTGACCCTCAGGCTCCCGGGCAAACAGATGTCCCCTCAGCCCAAGCAGGCAAGACAGGCCCCCATAAGGGCTCTTTAATTATCCCTCTCTCTTTCCCCTCTCTCTTCCCTAATAAAACATTAAGCTTGCTAATCGAATCTGATGCAGCTGACTGATACTTCCAGCACAGTCCTCTCTCCACATGAGGACATATCGAATCGTGACAAAACACATGCATTCACACATACACACACACGCGTACACACACACACACACACACACACGTGCCCATTGTCCAAACAGCCTTACCATGTCAGTCATCAAATGAATTAGGGGCAACAATCAACAAACACCTCATTTGCAGACATGAGCAGAGACTAGATTAAAACCATTCGTCACTTTAAATATAAACCATCTGGCTCTGCTCGATGGGCTTTTTATGGCCTCTGCTTCTATCAGTCACGCAAATACTCAAAACCCAAATCTCAGACATATCAGAGAGTTCCATCATAAGAATATAGTGATCATTTTATTTATAATTAAAGAAACTTTAATTCAGAGTTTCATTCCTACCTATTACACGTTAAGGGTCTAAGAGTTTGAATTTAAAGTCTAAATAATGTACGTACAGTACAGGCCAAATTTTTGGACACACCACCTTCTCATTCAATGTGTTTTCTTTATTTTCATGACCATTTACATTGGTATATTCTCACTGAAGGCATCAAAAATATGAATGAACACATGTGGAGCTATGTACTACACAACAAAATATGAAATAACTGAAAACATGTTTTATATTCTAGTTTCTTCACCCTTTGCTCTGATTACTGCTTTGCACACTCTTGGCATTCTCTCGATGAGCTTCAAGAGGTAGTCACCTGAAATGGTTTTCCAACAGTCTTGAAGGAGTTAGCAGCTGTGTGCAAAGCAGTAATCAGAGCAAAGGGAGGCTATTTTGAAGAAACTAGAATATAAAACATATTTCACCTTTTTTTGTTAAGTACATAACTCCATGTGTGTTCCTTCATAGTTTTGATGCCTTCTGTGAGAATCTACCAATGTAAATGGTCATGAAAATAAAGAAAACACATTGAATGAGAAGGTGTGCCCAAAAGTTTGGCCTGTACAGTATATCTGAGGACCTGTCCTCCAATCTCTAATGGACACCACAATCAATAACCGAAACTACCCATCCGTATTTATCTTATTTGAGATTTGAGTAAAGTAGGTGTGTAGGGGCAGGACTTGCATTTGCAAATGTGTGCACTAACATTCAAAACAACTGAGCTATTTTCCCCGAAGTTGCTAGTAAATTAGGAGTGGTGATTTTTGAGGCATATTTTACTAGAGAGAGGCACGGCAAGCATTGAGAAAGTTCTGTTTGACACAATTTATTTCTCTGTGCCATCAACCATTGAAGAATTTCATTGCCTTAGGAAAATCAAGACATTTGACAAAGTATAAAGGCCAAAAATCACAAAACCTCATAACTGAAAATCGGATCAGACCTGAAAACGTGCACATCGTTACACCCCTATTACACATGCATGTGCAGTACTGTGGTCACAAGTGCCATGATGACAGGTGCATTTGGCGTCCGCCGCTGTTGTAGCACGGTCGGTGCAAGGGGTAATGCAAGCACAGTGGAGCCTGCTATACTGACCTGCTAAATGTATTCTGCTCTCAATAACCGCTCTGAGTTGAAATTCATGTAAAACGGCAGGAACTCCCAATGCTTTTAAAAGCCACATCTGATAGTAGATAATGACAGAGATTTCAGGGCCATTATGGAAGGCTATCAAATATTCCATTCCTTTTTTTTCACATTCAGATTTGTAAAACATCCACAGAGAGGCTGCCACTGCTCAGTATCTGCACAACATAGCAGAAGATAAGACAGCCTGGAACCAACTGAGGCTGCAATAAAGAAATAAGGAAATGCTTATCAAAATGAAATGCGCAAAATGTATGACTTACCATGACAGAGACTTTGAGTTTGGTGCCAAGCTAAAGGTCAGCATATTAAATACACAAATACCAAAACAACGTGTCGTGTCTAGCATGAACAATAAAGAGCAGAGAGGAGGAGAGGAATGGAATAAGGGTATCCTGCAGTAGCAGCTTGGCTGTGAGGGATTTATCCAGCTGTATGTTTCGCACATATGCAGAAAGCCACATATCATTTTAAATACATATATTTCCATAGTAATGTAAGATGAAATCTAATGTCAGGATCAGTATCAGTATTACGCCATATTGCAAGATGAACATGCATGTGTGTGTGTCTGTGTGTGTGTGTGTGTGTATGTGTATGTGTGTGCAGTGCAGTACTACTTGACTTGTGCTTAAGATGTATGTTTTCCTTTTTATTTTGCTACGCAGTTCATAGCAGGGCAAGGGTCTGCCTCTGAACCTATTAGTTTTACGTTGATAAAACTGGAAGATAGATGTAAAAAAAAAAAGGAGAGAAAAAGAGAAAAATCTCTCTGACCAATGAACAACAAGAGAGTAGAGAAAGAAGAGAAAATGAGAGGTTCAACAGACACACATCAAAAACTTCTCTGTAATGGGCAGGCATTCACCCATTGGACCAACATCTTTCAATTTATTAGCATGACAAAGGACACAATCATTTTGGATATGCCTGAATGCAATTTTCATTAACTTTGCAATGATTTATTAACAAAAGTGTCAGGAATGTAATAAAAGCAGCAGGACTTTGCAAAACGCTAAAATAAAAAATAGAAAGAATTAAAGAAAAATCAAATAAATAAAGAAATGCAATCTAAATCAAGGAGAAAAGGAAATAAAAGCGAGGGAGGGAGAGCAGAGAGAGGAAGAGAGAGAGAGAGAGAGAGAGAGAGAGCGCAAGAGAAAGTGAGTAAGAAAATGCCTTGAAGCATCAGGTCAATAAGGTTTCCTGATTCCATCACTGACATCATGGTGACTGAACTATGCAATTAACACAGAAAGCAAAGAACATGCTAATGTCTCACTCCGGTGTAATTACGCTGAGCTTAGAGCACACAGAGACAGAGCAGCTCCATGCTCGTGTCAACCAGGCCTGTACAAGCCGTGGCATAAACACATGCATGCTGACATACATGCATTGCAGTCAGTTTCAACATATAATCACATGCATTCAGAGAAAAGATCAAACAAACATACTGGCTGACACTTAATGCTGTCTATTTATTGCTAGCATACCATACTGACATATAAAAGTATTGACAGATAACTAAAACATAACTGCAATGTTTGCAACATCTGTACAATTTGCAATATTCTATGGGGTTCCCTGTACTGTCATTTTAAGAAAAAGTCCAATTAAATGAAGCTCAGATTTGTTTTTAACTATAAGATGCTCTTTAGCATGGAGTAGCTCCCAGGAAGAATGAGTTTATTAACTCTGGGTGGGCCATATAGCAAAAGCACACTGTAATCATAATGCTTGAAGTCATTTTCACAATTTTGGTATGAGTTTTAATATGCTGGAACCCAAAAGCAGCAATAGTGCCACAGGTAAAAACTGCTACAATTCCTTGCTGCTCTAAACCCATTCAAAAGCACTAAAGATGCACTCTTTAATGAAACCGGCCGTTACTGACCATTTCCATAATATACTTGCGAAAGTGTACCATCACATCATTTTTCACAATAAAAATAAAATAGCCTCATAATGGCCACCCCAAAAGAAATCTTTCTCCATTGCTGTGATATGCATATCTGCCTTTGATTTTTTTTTCTTTTCAAAAGCGCACCACCACAGTTCTATGAGAATATGTGGAAAGCAACAGAAAATCATCATCTGCACATTACTCCCCTCTTCAGTTATCGAAGAATGCTCACGCTCAATGAGATTTGCATCGTTACAACTTATTAAACTTCCTGGTCGAATATTTACAAAGCTGAAATCTTCACGAGAGCAGAAATTACTGAGGGAACTTGAAGAAGAGCTTTCCCTTTCCAAAAGAGGCTGAAAACAATTGAGAAGAAGAAAACAAGGCAGCAGATAAAATGAGAAAAGTTATGAGCCCAGTCCAGAGCTGCAGATGCACAGCTAATAAACTCACACAGAGAAAGCCGGTTGCAATGAGTGAATCTTCAGACGACCAGAAAACAAGCTGCAACAAAATGAGCCTCTCCATGATGATGTGCTACCTCACAGACACGCACACTCACAGGGCCCTCAGCAGCACACTCTCCACCCCCTACAGCTCCTCCATATCATTAAGATTTTATCAATTAATAATTTGGCTGCCATAATAAATAATAAACAGCAGAGAAAGTAATCTTCAAAAGACACACAGCCCCTCCCAGGTGAGGAGGATTTTTTAGGGAATTATGAAAGCCACTTAATTACTGACTGCTGAGAGTTTTATGTGATTAAAATAAATGGAAGCAAAGCACTCTGAAAGTGACCAAGCCACCAGTTATCCACTACTTGCAGCTCTATCTGATCCAGAGACACGACGCTAAGCAGTTACCAGACGGCAAGTGCTGCACAAAACCAGACAGGGGCTCGCTGGATGTAGCATGACATTCTGTTGCCTGTGCTTCTGGACAGTGTCCACCTTTAAAATAGACAAATTACATACAGTACTCAGAGACCATACTCCTCGCATCAACAGTCATTCCCAAAAGTATCACATTATGCCACCCTTCAAACAGGCACCAACGTTCACACTAGCAGCTAATTGTACGTGCCATACACATTTCCTGTCTTATGTGCATCAAAAAGGGATCATTCTGAGAAAATTAGATAGAAGATAATGCACTTACAAAAGAACAAAAAAGAGAAGAAGGGAAAAGAATGGGATTCCTAACAAACATAGATGACCACTAAAACTATCGACATCAGTTCTTAAATTTAAACATTTGAGAAATGGGAGAAAGTTTTCACTCTTGTTTTATATCTAATATCTAAAATCCACCAATCCATTTCTGTTCATTGTCACTGACAATAATTTGTTTGTGAGAAAAAAGGACATTTGGAGTCCTTTTTTGTGGAATGCTTGTATGATGGAAAACAAAAAGAGATTATATACCCTTGCAGATTTATTTAAAAAGTAAAAAAAGCAAGTGTCCCACAAATAATGGAAACTGTTATAAAGCCACTGGGCAAGCTCACTAAATACCAAAAAAAATATGCATACACACTACTAGTTCAAATCCACTTACAAATGATTTCAAATACTGCAGATTTGTATTCCTGTTACGCATTGGAATGTTGTTGAGCAAACAGCTGCAAATTAAAATAAGATGAAACGAACATGTAACCATGCGTGTCTGACATCTTATTAACTGGTTGTGTGACCATGCAGAGCCAAATTCTAGACTGTCCTTTAACTTTAAAGGCACTAGTTAGCTGTTTCATTTCTTTGGCTGTCACTTATTAGCTTGTTAAATATCTAGCAATCTGGTGATCCACATTATAACTATAATTATATTAGCTGGCTTTTTGTATGTCAGTAGTGATGAATGAAAAACGTGACATTTTCTACCTAATAAAGGTACATAAATGTTGAACATACCAAAAATGTATTTGATATAAAAGTCAAATTAGTATATTTTTGGAAAATATTAAGCAAGTAACATGCAAATGTAGAAAACATCAGTGTTTTCAAAAATGTTTGACTGTTATAATGAAAATGTTAAAAATAATTCAGAGTACAACAGCAACCACAAAAATATCTTTCTATGCAATGGCTGTATCAAACTACCGTGTTATAAAACATGCAAATGATATGGTATATGCACTGAGTAGGCTATTTCATTCTACCCTGACTTTAGAGAATCGGTACGGGTAACTGGCAACCATAGAAACTTTCCTTATACCCTTATCGAACATGAATCGAAGAACTCAGGTATAATGAAAGTGTTTAGATAAAATAAATAAGACAAATAGCAAATCAAGTATGTGGTCAACTCTGCAAAGACCAAATGCTGAAAAATGAAACCTGCAGTGTCTTAAACCAGAAACCATAATCAATAACGTACAGTCTCCAAACGTTAATGTATGCAAATAATCACTGAACAAATGACAGCAACATCCATATGATTAGCTGAACATAAAACTAATTTATGCTCCACAGATAAATATTTACCTGCTTTCCCCAAAGACGAATGTCTGGGTGGTTTAGCACAGCTTGGAGGGAGGAGAGGAGACAAAAAAGCATGTACTTCTTATATATAGTCAACTTGTAGAGAAGCTTATTCTGGCAAAGGTGCCTGATGAATGAGGTTCCTTCCTCAAGCTCTTTCAGGGAAAGAAAATAAGCTCAACATTGCAATTTACCAAGCCGTATAAATCAGCTCATGACCACAAATAATTCTGCGAGGAGAGAATTTATATGTTTAATTACACCATGCAGGTGCCAGGCTTGTCTTCCTCATTACTCTAAGATATATGAAACACGCTTAATAACATGTACAACAGCAGGACAAAAGGAAGACAAAGCAATTAGCTGGGTGTTATTTAATAAGCTACTTCCACCCAACGCTCCAGTTTGGCCTAGTATTTCATAACCTACATCTCATTTCACAATGAGAGTCCTCCAGATTACCTTAGAATGGTCGGCTGTGTTAATTGTTATTTACATTCATCATGACGAAAGTAATTAAGAGGTGGAGGTGGATTCTTCCCTTGAAGCTCTCATGTTATTTTTCTCAGCATACAGTAAGCTACAATAGGGGAGTGTATATTGTGGCAAAACACAGACATTCTGCACAAACCTGGATTTAGTGTCTAAAATCAGGCGTACTTTACCCACGTTTGCCCCAATCAAGGAATGATGGTGGTGTTTTTATTCGCAATTGGTAAAAGTGCAAAAACGCTCATCCAGCAATTTTATTCAATTTTATGCTACACTGTCTTAGTAAGTTCTAACTGGGGGCACTTGCCCTAATGTGAGCTCAAGCTGGCATACAGCATTCAGATCTTTAAAAAGAGTCAAGGATGATTATAAAAATAAAGTACGTTCAGCTTTTAAAAAGAAATGCACGTTTATCTGAACTTAAACGTTAGAATTCCTTAAAAGCTTAAACTTAAATTAATTTGCCATTTTTTATGCTCCTGTTGCTCAAACTATGAAAAATAATCAGAATTTTAATTCTAATTTAAATATTTTAAACAAGTCACAATGTGGTCAGAAAAAAGGCTTGGATATTTCCCCCCAAACGGAAAAGGATACAAATGGAAAATCTTCTTACTATTTTGATTAATGAGCTAATCTAGTTTTTGGGCCAGTTGAAGTATGTGAAATGTGTAATTTTTTCAACTACAATCTATATATAAAAATAATGCATGTCTAGTATTGTATCAGTTAGTGAAAGTGACCGTTCTGTCATTTGTGAACACACCACAGCACATAGTGTGAACAGCATGAAATCATTCCTCTGTATTTAATCCATTCACCAAGTGAAGCACCGGGGAGCAGTGTGTGGTGATGGTAACATGCTCAGGGTACCTAAGAGTCGGTTTGTATTCTTGGAAATTGAACCCACGACTTCCTGATAATGCCCTAAACACTAGGCTACTAGTTCCTCCTTTTACATGCAATTAAACTGTGAGGGATGGGCATAAAAGTTATGTTTGCAATGGAAAATATGCCAGGTGACGACAATGTACGTTCACATTGTACTTGAATATAATGGCAAATTTACAAACATTACACCTTCACACAGCGCTCATTAACTTTTTGACATTAAGCATAGTGTTTCAAAGAAACAGTGATATTATAGAGGTATCAACAAGAGCATCCAAAATCAGTCAGTGGTGAAGAGACACCAGTGTTAATGAATACTTTTTTTCCCGCCAAAGTAATCAACAGATGTGACTCTATTCCATGAAAAAAAAATTGCAACAATAATGCCTCACATTTATGCATGGTTTTGAGAGTTGAACACTGTTATTCTGAGAGAAAACATTATTTCAGCACATGTTTGAATCTTGTGTCTCTGACTACCCATTTGGTTTGCTGCCATTGTTAAAGGAAATTTCACAACATTTTTTGCCACTCTTCACTCTTAGTTTGTCAAGTGGAAAATGTAAATCAATCATATCTATGTAAATGCAAATCAATCATATCACCCAGTAAAGTTCATTTTGAGTTATCCCTTTAACATGGCCCATACACTGTTTAAGTTCATAGATAATACACTTGCAGAATGATTTCATTTCAGCTGGCATGGGCATGTTGCATAAGGTGCTGAAAATGTTTCTTCTGCCTCAGAATCTCCTACTAGAGCAGCATATGTTTGGTTTGGTGAAAGTCTAGTGATTTACTTTGGTTCAGCAACAAGTTACAAGCTGGGCTGAGCATGACTAATGTCTAATTGTCTCTAGTCATTATGTGTGTTGGTTTAAAGGAACTAAAGAAACACGTCTTGGACACCAAACACTTCTTGGCTGATGGACTCCATTTGGGGTAAGAGAAAAACTGCGCAAATTTGACGTGGGGCTGAATTATCGCTGTCAGAGACCTGGGTACCAACAAGCTGCCCACTGCCATTCCACACATGGGCCTGGAAGCAAATCAAAGTGGAGCAGCATGCCAGTATGGGTGGCAGGGGGTTCAATCCACAGGGTCAGGGGAGTTCACCAGAACAGAAAACGGCCTCCACAGGAGAGAGAAAGTGAACGAGAAAGCAGACACAGAGAAGACAGAGAGAGAGAGCAATGATGTGAAAGCCACATGTGTGCTGGGCCCCTTTTCTCATTCGCCACAGTCCAGTTGCCCTCACAACACCCATCTAGCCTGGGGATATTTAACCAGTTTGTCCAGCCAGAGCCAGCATATGTATCTCTCTCTCTCTCTCTCTCTCTCTCTCTCTCTCTCACCTGGGACTGCTCATACACCAGACCAGCCAAGTCCAGTCCCCTGCTCACTCACCCACTAACCCCAGTCCCACACAAGTGGACCTCACAGAAGGCTTGACCTCCTCCTCGCAGTTTCTCCATGGAAGCCTGTGGTAATGCAGGCCCACTCTGCCTCTCTCTCATACACACACACACGCTTGTGTTGGACTTGGCCCGAGCTGGCCTGGCACGGCTTGATGAGCGGGCAGCTAGCAGGCCATGGGAACAGCTTGGCGAGGCTGTCCGCTTGTCCGCAGGGCCACTTGGACACGCTGAGCGTTTTTAACAGGATGACATGGGCTACCTGGCCTGCTCAATCTGTTAGAGCTAGTCTCACCGGACCCTTCTGGGCACTGGGCCGGACACAAGCCATTTACTAAAATACCATATTTACTCTAATAATACCATAGCAATTATGGGTCCGCAGCCCCACAGGTGGCCATAGCAGAGGGAAAAGGTCCAGTCAGACAGAAAAACATATGCAAACACAAAAAAGTCTCCGGACGGTGTCCGAAAATGTTTATACAGCGGCAAAGCAGAACGGGAATAAAGACTGATTTAAGCGCCTATTACAACCTTTCCCACAGAGGAGAAAATGATTCATTCAGCATTATAACTAACACTTGATATCAAGCAATATAATCTCTAAATGTTATAATCACACCATCATTAAAATGAAAACACTGTGAAATGGATCTGGGCATAAGTGTTTTTGAGTTTTAAATTGATGCGGAGCAGTGATTATGTTCATCTGAACTTAAATTTTGCTTTGTACCGCTGCATGCAAGGTTAACTCAAACTGCTTATTACCACCTTACACGTTATTTTCAGCATCACCTATGAAGAGAGTAACTTAGAAAGCAACACAATATCCAGAAACTACGTGGTAACAGCCCAGCACCTAGTTGTGAGCTCACAAAATGAAACACTAAAAAAAGAAATGTACACATTTTTTCATTGGGCCTTGATAATTATACACTGTTCATTTTTGCCGCACCAGAGTGTCAAAGTGCCAAAGCTACATAACACTTCAAAGGTTTCATAGTTCTGTGGGACGTACTTTAATACAGGTATTTAAGTAAGTCAGCATTTCAGTCCTGAGGACCATGAACATGACATGCAGCCAGAGTTAACAATGAATCTGCGTAAGAGCTGAACCATTACTGCCATTAAGCTGTGTTTTCAGGACATGAAGGACAAGGGCCACCCATCAGTATCTCAAATACACTTCAAAATGAGGACATTGTGGAAATCAGTGGTCAAATGATTTAAGTGAATTAAGGTCACTAGAGGGCATGGTTTAATTTAAAGACCTTCTTTTAAAGAGCAGACACTAGCATCTACCCACGCGTGGGCCCATGTGAAAATTGTTGGATATGCCTTACAAACAACAGAGTAGAAACTAGCCAAGTTGTCATCTACTAATACACTTTAAATATGCAGTACTGACCAAAAGTTTGTTACATTTATAGCATTCAGCATACGCTTTTATCTATAGCGTCTTCCAATTCCTTACTTGAAGGGACAGTTTTCCTGGAGCAGCTTAAGGTGTCTCAGGAACCCAGTGGTGGTTTGCTGAAGGTAAGACCTCTTGGACTAGAGGCAAGTATCCCACCACCACCTCACAATTAGGGATCAGTGACAAAGACACACCAGGGCCTTCAATGTGGAGCACGAAAACAGAATCTTCAAAACAACATTAAGAATCCATTACTGTACAACATATCTGTAACTAGCTGGATCAAATCATTTGTGGACAAGGAGAGAGAAACAGAGCGTACCTCTGTGATCACTCTCCTTCCACCAGTAACTATGCTGTCCCCCCTTCACCCAACCAGCTGTACCTTGAATGCCACTTTTCCATCAGAGTAATTAGTTTCTATGTGGCGAAGCCTGCATCGCAGAGGCCAAATCGAATTTGCTCAATTTGGGCTAGGAGAAGAAAGAGCTCTAATAGGAGCTAACAGGCACTGGATGTCAGCAGGCAGGATGGATGGGACGGGATGGGTTTGGCACAGCTCCTACCTGTCTGAGCCCTGCTGGATCCCTTCCAACCAGTTAACTCTCCATCAGCTGGCTGCACAGCACTGTCCCAGTGACCGTCTGGCCACTGCTGCTGCTGTTGCTTCTGCTTCTGGGGACACACAGAAGAGCGGGAGAGAAAGAAAACACAAGTTGAGCTGGGTACGTACAGATGTCCAAATCCTACACGTTTATAAACAAGTGTCAAAAAAGTTCACTGGAAGGAGACCACAGAAGAACCACATTTGGTTCCCTAAAGACCCTCTTAACAGATGGTTCTTGAAGGAGTTAGATGCTTGAGATTGACAAACATTTTAAAGCACCTCTACATAACATAAAGTGTATTTACTGATGAAAGTTTTTTTTTTCCTAGATCTTCATGTCAAAGCCAGTCCAGAAGATAGTACAGCCTCAATCTCAAATGAATAAATGCACTGCTTTGGATGCATTCAAGGCACATGATAAGCAATTGTGGCCCAAGAGAACAGGGCTGGGGGGAAAGGAGCAAATTATTTTTATAAGCAGTTTTCTTTTGTTCCTTGTTGTTGCTTTGTTGTGGAATTTGATTCCTCTCCCCCGCAACATGGCAGGAGAGGATCCTGTCGCACCTGTTTTCTGGCAGGGAGAGAAGGCTTGGGCAGGGCTGTACCGGGCCAGGGTTATTTTATAATGAGCGGAGGCAACACTCACAGGCACTGTCAGATGTACTGTATCCCACCAGTGAGATCAGCCTGGAGAGAGAAGGGGAAGAGGAGAGAGGAGGGAAAAGCAAGGAGAAGAGTGATGAGAGACAGAGGGAAGAGAGAGGGAAAGCGGTGGATGAGGAAAGACAGGAGGAAAGGATGACAGTGCCAGGAGCCTGCTGCTGTGCAGCGCACACTCTCGCAGAGTGGTGCATGATGGGATATGAGCTGACACGGGCCATGAGGTCACTGTGAGATGGCAGAGTGGGATTGATTTAATAGAAGCCCCCTCTACACCATCTTGCTCCACACAGTCAAAAACAAGCATGCAAAGCAAAGTTGAAGAGGAGAAGCTCACACATTACTAAATACAAACGAATCCAAATGATAAACACAGCGGTGGCAGTAAAGTTTGGTTGGAAATCACCTCGTAAAGTGGATTTTATAGGAATCTGTTTATGAGCAATTATGAGGGCAGGTGTATAAACAAGAGATCCGGAGCCTTGAGGTGTCAAGAATAAAGATGCTTGACGTCTACGTCCATACATTAAAGGAACTGATTGGTGAAAAATAAAATTCATGTAATTTTCCCTCAACCTCTAAATGGGTGTCCAAAGTTTGCATTACAAAGCTGAAGTGACTGACAAATAATGGAAACACAAGACACCAATTGGCATCACGCAAACTACAGGTCTAAACCACTGCTTTATTTCCAATAGACTTCTGTGGTTCTGACACTGTATGACATGATAAAAGGTACAGCCAAATTACACGGAATAGCAAAATGACTTTCTAAGACTTTTTCTTCTTTTTTACAGTATGTCATACAATAGATATAAGAAATTACCTGAAAGTGATCAATCAGTCATACATGAACAGACCACAGTGTGAACAATACGAAACTCCTTCTCTGCATTTAACCAAGTGAAGCAGGGGGCATGAACTCAGCGCCCGGGGAGCAGTGTGTGGGGACGGTACCTTGCTCAGGGTATATCAGAGTTACCTAGCGGTCTTGGGAAAGGACCCTACAACTTTCTGATCGCAGGGCAAGTGCCCTAATAACTAGGCCAACATCTGGATTAAGGTAAATGTGTGATGACTTGGTATGCAGTTTGTAAGATGCTAATTGGTATGTATTTATTCATGTTATCAGATATTTAAAGTAAAACTGAAATATAATTATTATTAACTAAGCCGTGCAGCAGTCTTTTTTGCCATTTACAGCTTATAAACTATTGCCACATTTATAGTTGTTCGCAAACACAAATCAAGCTTTTCCAGATGTAATTCTTAAACACAACCTTTTTATAAACCCTGATAATGAATGAATGTTTGCATTTGATACAGAGGCAAATATTACTTGGACACATTGCTTTCATAATGGCATGTTGCTTTTAACACTTATCTCCAAGGCCACAAAATGGAACTCGACTAACTTAGCGACTGCTTTATAGCTACTCTAAAGCTTCAGCCTTGAGGTTCTCAGAAATTCTGTGTATAAAGGGACATGTTATCTAGTCATAGCAATGTTGTGGGTTCCATAACATTTCTGCATACTCTTTTAATATTATCTGGATATTTGATCAGTTTTTAACAAATAAAAGCAGTTCAGTAATATTTATAGAGCATTCATCATGTACAGTACTGTATTTGTATTGATTCTTTTTAGTTCTATTTAGTACATTCAGATATATTAATTTGAAGAAAACACAACTAACCTAAACAGCTTATTTTCACAGGTGTCTAAGAATTTTGCATGGCACTGAACATAGTTGCAGACAACTGGTGTGGAGGAATAGGTCAAAAGTCTGGACACACATAGTCATTCAACAATTTCCTTTGTTTTGTTTTTTTTTACTGGCTACATTGTAGATTAAAATGGAAAAATATCACCTATTGCTCTGATGACAGCTTTGCACACTCTTGGCATTTTTTCAATCAGATTCATGAGGTCTTGGCCTGGAATGCTATTTACTGTGATTAACAGGTGTTGTTCTTCAAGAGTTCATTAGTGGAATTTATTGCCTTCTTAATGTGTTTGAGATCATCAGTTGTGACGGTCGGGTAAGTAAACAGTTTTACTCCACATTATGTCAAGAACCACAGTCCATCATCACCTTCTGACAAAACATATTCTGTTTTTTTTTTGTTTGTTTATTGCATTATTCCGTGTGATCTTTCATCTTTTTATTTGTTTCAATCTATAATAAAATCAAAGATCCAAACTTTTGACTGGTAGTGTAAGTAAGTGTGTGTATGTGTGTGAGTGTGTACAGGCATGTATATGTAGTATTGTCTTTGCTTCATTAGGTGGATGCATGTTATTAAGGTGTGGTCATTACAGGGCAGATGAGGGGTCACTCTGAATGAGGTACTCTTTAGTCTCCATCTCCAGCTTGGCTTAGTGTATTTCTCCATTCCTGACTCTCAGAATCCAGCAGCTTCTCTCCTGCCTCCTGCACAGGGCCCACCACACTCCCGACCCACTTACACACATCTGGGTCAGCTTCTGAACTCCAATCTTGCACCACACACACACATATACACATACGCACACACCCACTACTGTACAGATCTATAAGGAACAACATGGCACACTGCACAACAGCTCCTCTGTCATTGCAGACATTCGCCTGCCTTTTTTTGCATGTTGTTTTTTTTGTTTTGTTTTGTTTTTAGAACTCCTCCGAGGTCTTCATTTGTCCAAGAGGGCTTTAAATGCTATCAAAGCAGAGATTAGAGGAACATCACAGAAAGTGCAAAAAAACAAAAGGTGTTGTGCTGCGCAGAGGAGTCCTTTTGGATCCATAATGCCAGAGCTCTAGACTTAAGCTCAGCCCTCAGCACTCCGAGAAAGCTTAGCAGGGCACAGGGGAAATGATTAAAAACCTTTTGCTGCTTCCAAAAATAAGTTACCTTTGATGTGTGTTTGTGTTTAAGGCTAGACCAGCAATTTTATTTATTAATGGGTTTTTTTGAGTTAGTGAGTGAGTGAGTGAGACAGTGGTACAGAGGTAAATGACACGGCTGTCCTTTGCTCCTCTGCCACTTAGTCCTCTGCCACAGGGCTTCCACTATGACCCCTCACAGAGAGAGACACAGATAGATAAAGAGAGAGAGACACACAGATAGATAAAGAGAGAGACACAGATAGATAAAAAAGAGGGCAAAAAAGGATAGGAGTGAAAGACAGAATGTGTTTGTGCTTGTGTGTGTGTGTGCTTGTGTGTGTGTGTGTGTGTGTGTGTGTGTGTGTGTGTTCATGATGCCCAGTTAGAGCCCATTTCTGCAAGGCCCCCTGGCTAGAGTGTTCAAACAGCCATGATATTGAAATAAAAAGTGTGCAGGAGCGCCGGGGTTTGGAGCGATCCATAGCAAGGTATTGATCAAGGTTAGCGCTTTGCAAGAGAGCGCATCATCCTGACCGTGCCGCTGGCTGGATGGCATCACATACACACACACACACACACACACACACACACACACACACTACAAGTAGGTGCCTGGCCCAAAAAAAAAAAAAAAAGAAAAAGCGGGATTCCACATCTGAGCTAACAAGGAAATCTCATGGGTTCTCCAGAGCTTCGAGGAAGAGAGAGTGCAGCGTTTTGTAGCGTTTTTCAAAAACTAACTCTGCTCAAACAGCGAAAGAATACAAGTGAACAACTCAGCACATGCTCAACACATCCCTGAACCAGCAGTCTCTCAAACCAGTGCAAATTACAAACACCTTCAGGCACGTCGGAGAATTCTTATTTTCTCTCTCAAAGCTGCTGCTTTATGCAGGAATGCTAGCTGTGATAACCACTCCATTAAACATCTCAGCGGTGAAACCTGCGCCAGCGCAGAAGAGAGGAAAGAAGCAAACTCTTAAGTCGGTGTGATGTTTAAAAGGAGACAGGGAGGATTTACACTCTTTTATATACGGCGCGGGACTACTCGCGTTTTCATGTGCTGTACTTTAAAAAGTGCAACCTGACAAACATGTATGTGGTTCTACTTAGCTTGGACAGGCCTAGGCCAAAGCAGAGCAGGTTCATAGGCGAAGAGCCCGTCCCATTGGGTATCTCTTCCTGATGAAAAGACCGAGAGAAGTACCTTGTTTTCTTTTTAGGCAGAAGGCCTACTTAAACTAATGACATAAATGGAATTTATACAACTTCATTAAAAAAAACCTTTCTGTACTTTATTGTGGTTTTCTGCACACGACTAAAGTGCAGACTAAGAATTGCATATGTGGCTTCTTGAAACTGTTCATGGCACAAAGAGATCACACTTGTACCCACATACGTATGCCAGGATCTGACCAACATTTGGCTTGCTTATAAAATAGTTTGCTTTTAAAGGGGCATTATCTAAATTTAGAATGTAATATGTTTTGTGTCACATTATGCAGTATTCTGCATCATTGCATCCCTTGGACAGAATTAGCTATTTTGAATCCTTTTTGTGTTTTTGTCGAGCACTGTTTAATTACAACTACTGGGGACGGCTTAATATCAGAGAATACATTGTCCTGCCGTTCAAGCCACAGTGCATGAATGACACACACCCCCATTGCCGAGAATCAACACTTGCAATGGGCAGAGTCAGTCTGAGAGAATGATCAAAAGTGGCAAAAGCCATCTGAAGGTTGTCCCCTCTATTCAAAACCTCAGCCACAGTGCAACGTCAGACACTGGCGAACGTCAACGACAAGGAGAAGTGATTCTATATTGTTTCTCTCCCTCTTTCTGTCTCTCTGTGGCTTCTCATCTGCTTGTCAGGGTGCAGTCTGGTCACTCTAAATGGATGGAGAAATTCCCTGCTTACTCATGCATACCACTGGCAAATTGTCCCCCTCAGATCCTGGCCCCGCTGTGTGATTTGCGCGAGACAGCGTGACACGGAGAGTCTCTGCCTCATTGGAAAAGGGCACCACAGAAATAGACAAACTAGTCCGAGAGGTGCATTTGAAGAAAATTATATCTTTGGGAGCTAGGCAGTGCGCCGGAGCAGGGGGAGAAGAAAGCTGGGAGAGGAGTGAGACGCCTTTTAGTGCCGACCTTGGCAGGGGGGTGGGCGGCCGGCAGCATTTGGAAAGGTCTCGCTGAGGCTGTCGTGCATGTTATTGTCATCATACTATGAATTAGGAGGTGAGAGTTGGGGGGGGGTGGCTGGAGAGAAGAGGAGAAGAACAAAATATCAAACAACCTTCACCATGGTGGCAAATAACTACCGAGAGGCTTGATAAGAGGCTTGGGATGCAGCCCCAAAGTCTATGTGTGTCATTCTGGTGTCCACAGAGAAGAGCTATAGCTAAGTAACTGGATATCATGTCCAGATAGGGGAAAATACAGAATGAAGGTTCTGAATATATCTACCTGCACAGTCTCTCTCAGTCTCTCTCAGTCTCTCTCTCTCTCTCTCTCTCTCTCTCTCTCTCTCTCTCTCTCTCTCTCTCTCTATCTCTCTCTCTCTCTCTCTCT
>JBBMFX010000141.1:15891359-15901362 GCA_037832545.1 Rhabdalestes septentrionalis | reverse complement strand
ACACACACACACACACACACACACACACACACACACACACACACACACACACACACACACACACACACACACAATATCTAATATGAAGCTCATAAGAACTGCCCTTGCTTCTGTCCAGTTCTAGCATCGAGACTCTCTTGCTGAAGAGGCCTCCCTCTGCTGGTTAGAAGATGAAGTGCAACTGACCCTGTAGCTGCTTGAGGTGGCCTCTGCCCAGAACAAAGGCTGCATGCTGTGCCAAATCAGCCTGGTTTTTGAATGTAAAAGAGAGGGGTCCTTTGTAAGCCTACTGTACACCCTTCCTGCACATACACACACAACCATGTAAATGTACACACCCAAAATAACATTAGAGGAAAATAATACTCTCGACTACCTGCACACACTTTTAAAATGAAAAGTCAGACAACCCTCTTAGATGTTCACGAGCCCCTACATCCCATATGCAATACTGCCAAATAGGCAGAAATGTGCTATTATAACAGATATTCTTATGCAGTCTTGCTATAAATGTGCTTTTTACTTTTTGACTCATGCAAAGGCGTTGTTGGAAAATTCTTTAGAAACACCCATGGTCTGTTCATTAGCACAATATCAGTGGGATTTTTAATAAATGCTAAATCTACATTTTCTCTCTTTTTTGTGCCGCTCGCCAAAGAAATTCAAATTCAATTAAATCCCCCTAAAACAAAAAGTGTCAAAATATAAAAGAATCTTATCCTAGTAATCTTTGGCAGTAGCATGGCGAGTGGAGGCGTTCGTTTCTCAGGAGACGAGCACATTTAATGACTCCTTTGTTTTTATTTCGCTGCCACCATGGCAAGGTCCTTTCATGAAGACACCATGACTGCAGAGAACTTCATTCCGATGTGGAAAATCTCACAGATGTGACAACACCCTCTTTTGTTGCCAAGTGTGTGGACCTGCTTTGAACCACTGACTGACGGTGCAGGGAAAGCCGTTCCGAGCGCAAATGTAAATTATTGTTACTTACACATTTAACCCACCATCCACAACAGCGTCCAAGCTAAACTGAGGAATTCTGAAATCATGTTGCCCTCTTTTGGCTGGTATGTGTGACTGCAGTGGCTTTAGTGGAAGATCATTTGTTGGGTGATCATTTTAAAGGCTTAAAGCATGAGGTATAAGGTGTAATCATTTCTCGAGATAAAAATATACAAGATATATGGCTTCAGAAACACAAAACAAACAGCAGACAGAGGGCGCGGCGTTTAATCTTGTAGGATGGACCCGATAAAATTTAGCAAGGGTGGCTTAAAAAAAAATGCCAAACACATCAGTCAAGAGAAATCCATACAAATCCAAGCACCTCTGATATGCACACTTAAGGAGAGGGAGCAATAGCACTGGCATGAGCCCAAGTTAATGGTGAAAAACAACACACTAAACAGAGCGCAAATTAATCGGTGTCACAGAGGTGACCCGAACCTCCAAACTGCCTCAGTGTTGCCCGACTGGCCTCAGCTCTGCAATTGCATTCCGCTGGAGTTTTCCCTCTCCTTCACACCCTGTACCCACTCTTTCCTTTAGTTAACCCCCCACTTGTTTCATACTCACTCTCTCTCCTTCTCCCTCGCTCTGCCTCTCGCAGACCTGCAGGTCACTCCAGCAGGAACAGGAAGTAGCCGTCCTCCATTGCAGCGCTCCTCACCTCTCCATCAGTTGTTTTTTTTTTTTCTACCCCCGGCCGTTCATGCGAGCCATCCGCGCTTTGATTTTCGCCCTCTTCTGCAAAGATAAGACACAAAACCCTGGCAAATGTAACTCGCACTGTACATCCCTTTCAGCCTCCACACCTATCTGCTTTGTCTTCTCTTTTTTCATCCCTCTTTCTCCTCTCCGAGCTCAGCAAAGAGAAGAGGTGGGTAGTTTATTCAGTAATCTCCGGAATGGCTGTTCTAAATAAAGATGCTCTTCAAATTCCATTATATGTCTAATGGTCTATCACTGAGGGAGAACTACAGATCTGATTTAAGCTTGGAACAATGCAGAAAGGAAAGGAGGGGAGGGAAAAAAGGGGAAAAAAATGAAGCTTGTTGGGTGACAGGTTTCACTGGTGAGAATTTTACTGCCTCGTATTTCAAGTTGTTGGAAAAAGACTCTCATAAAAGGCCTTCACAATATAACGGACAACAATCCAGTACAGCAAATAATATCTTCTAATAAGCTACGATCAGTCATAAGCAGAGCCCCCCTGCGCTGAATCAATAGCACCCATGGAGCATGTGGCTACTCTCCGAAGTCTAATAATTATTCTGGTTCTTAACGCAGCAGTAATGTGATAGTTAATTCAGCTTAGTTGAAATAAGGGAAAATAAGATCATCGCAAATGCATCTCTCAGGAAAATCCATTTAAAAGGGAGGGGGGGTAGGGGGCTTCCAATATCATGCAAAAATGTTTGAAGCTCTAATATAAAATCATGCATGCCATCCAATATTTCTCGACACTCTGACCAATATATAAATATATAAATGGCACTTCACACTTTTTTTCTGATATGGATTTTTATTTCCATGCAAACAATTTTAATAAAAAGCCATTGATGGGCTATTGATTGGACAGCCCACAGGCACAGCTCATGGACCCAGCTCTTTGCGATCATTATGTCCCAAACTCTTAGGTTCATTTTCACAGATTTGGTCAATAGCTACTCTATATGCTCCTGGCCTTTTTACTGCATCAGTGCACCATCTTTTTCATTTGTTTATTTGTTTGGTTGCTTTTCACCAATTCCCATATCAAGCCATGCAATAAAACTTTTAACAATTCTCAAAAAACATCCTCCTATTACTAACACTGAAGAGGAAGTCGGATCAAAGGTGTGTGTGACTTAACAGAGCACTGGCACAGTTGACTCAGCTTCAATCCAGCAGCACCACACCGAACATGGAACAGCTTCAACAGACAGACAGACAGACAGACAGAAAGACCAGCAGACGGACAGACAGCCAGGTCGACAGATGCACAGGGAGAAAAACAGACAGACAGAAAGACAGAATGCTCAACAAACAGCAGCAGGATAACAAATCTTAACGGTCACGGCTTGGAAATGCGTGCCGTCTCTTCAGCCTGAGTGCTCTGCTGACTTCTCTCCAGCGCGTCTCTCTTGCTGAAAATGTGAGCACTGTACTTTATAAGGTTATTTATCTCTCTGTCACTTTGTAAAATCTTTATTCTCGCGAACATATCTTTTAAATGGGAGTGCCACTGGAGTAATGGCAATAAAAGGTTGGAGGGAGATCAATGCAGAACGCATTACGCCACACCACAGAGACTCAGCTATAATAATCAAAAAATTGATCCATTAAGGTGGACCTAATTCCTTGGCAAAATGACAGAGGTGCTGTGTTTCTACATGTGGTTATGTGGAGAATTGCAATATTTCACACAGCCGCTCGCATAATGACAATGCTGAAGACCAAATGGCCTCATTAAAATCAACAAAGATATGGTTTTATTTATCTGGGCTTGACTTTGCACTTTGTGCTCCACGCTAACTATTGAGGTGTCCTCGTATAGATCATAATATTTACATTTTTCAATTTGCAAATGATTTTTTCCTCTCAAGGCACAAGAAAGCCCTTCTGCATGTACGTGTACAAAAAACCATTAAATGTAACTGCAATAAATATAATTCCACTGTCATAAATATATTTTATGAAACATATAGGTAAAATAACAAGCTGCTTCACCCTCTCCATTTCCCAATTTATGAAACCGAATAAAAGAAATGAAGGCGTAGTTTGTCTGTAATTAATAAAGGACTTATAAAGCTGTTGCCATGAAAGCCTTTGTGACTTATATGCTGACCGTGTTAATCATTTAGTCTCTTTCACATACGCACACAGACACATACACACCCACACACAACATGTATACACAGCGATTCCACACACACACACACACATACACACACACACACACACACACACACACCAGGACCAGGTTGCTTACCCACGCATGCAGACACTGAAGCTAAAAATTCATAATCAAACGCAGATCGCATAATCAAAAGACTGATAACATAACAAGAACTCACTCTTCACAATATAATTACATCAAGTACACTTTGTGGCTGCCCCACACAATCTTTAATCGGCTCTCTTTTTCATTTACGGCTAACATATTAATTAGACAATATGCTTAATATAATTGATAAAATCAACAGCAATGATCTTTGTTTCTGACACACGGAAAGGCACTTTGAAAACAGCTGCAGGCATCTGCACTTGAGTTGCATGATGATCTCGTCTGATATTCAGTTAGCATACATACACTGTTGCAACGCATTTTGGCTGTAATGCAGAGTAGCAACAGAGTAGAGTTTTAGCAACATGTTAAAAACTACTGCAACATTTTCAGATCTTGTTCTTGTAGTGATTCAGCATCCCTAAATCCCATATTTTAAAAAACATGGCGTACACTGATGACTAATGCCATCACAATTACTTGATTAAACAAAAGTCTACACTATCAATTATTATAGTAGTTCAGTATAGCACTGATTATTTCTCCTGATTGAGTAATCAGTGTGGAAAAATGTGGGTTTAAGTGAACAGCAAATTCTGTACAGAGCTTTTCATACACGCCACTCAATAATTTACTGAAAAAATACCCGCGTGATTCTGTACATTTCCCGTTACCTATCCCTTATGAACATTTGACAATCACAGCGAGCCCTGCTTCAGAATTTTCTGGAACGTCATGAAGTCACTATTACATGACTCTGCAGAGAGCTTTACATTTAAAATCACAGGAACAGAAAGAGTGCAGCACATGGCAACACCAGGCTGAGCAATCCTGCCAATGAGTGACTCTGCCTCCCTCCAGTCAACAAATGAAATCATATCCATACTCACCTTCCACACCCCCAGTTGACTCTGATGTGGGTGTTCTATGTGCTTTAGCACAAAAAAACAGTGTTCTTCTTGGTAAAATACATCCTATACAAAACACCGTTCTTTGCAACCATTATGGTCATGCTAAAGTCCACTAGGGCTTCTACCTCAGTTTTAATTATAATGCTGGCTATAGTGAACATTTACAAACCATACAGGGTTCAATACTAATTAGGCCAGTGAAGAACTGAACCTTGTAGAAGGTAGCTTATTCTTTACTTTGTAAGTTGCTGTTTTGTAGTAAATCATTTCGTAAAACATAGCGCTGAATATATTTGCACTTTGTTAGCTTGTTCAATCCAGTTAAACTGAATCGTTTTAATATATTTACACTTTACAGACCAGAAATATTAATTTAAAAAAACCCAAGTGAGGGATATTTATTTAGGTGGGTGGTCAAAGTAAAATCTAAAACGAATGATCCCCAGCAGAACATTGTCCAAACATTGTCACACTGCCTCTGTCAGCTTGACCTCGACCCATAATGTATCCTGGTGCCATCACTTCACCAGGTAAAAGACACACTTACACAACAACACACACAAGGCTATCCACAACCACATGATCCAGACAAAGCCACCTTCTTTCATCATGGTCCAGTTTGGTAGTACATGGATCAACATGGGCACTCTGACGATGCACGCCCATCCGCCACAAGCTGTGATTAACTGTGTGTCTTTACATCACTATCACAGTCAGCCTTAACTTTTGTGCTACAGTAGCTCTACTGTCGGATGAGACCAGAAGGGGCCAGTCATTTCTCCCCACAACGATGAGTCTTGGGTGCCCGTGACGCTGTTGCATTTGCACTGGTTTGTACTTCCTTGGAAACTTTTGGTAGTCACTGACCACTGCATATTGGAAACACTTCACAAGACCAGCGGGTTTAGTCTTCCAGCCAGCATAATTTGTCCCTTATACTCATCCATTTTTTTCCAGATCCTAGCAGTTTAACTTCAAAACTGACTGTTGATTTGCTGAATGCTTTATTTGAAAAAAAAAATGAAAAATTGGACAGTTAGGCAGTTTTTTTGTTGCAAAAACATGCCACACATATAGACAGACACACACACACAAAGACACTCACACACACACACAGTGGGTTACACAATACATTGGAAGTTCAATGCTTTTCAATACTACAACTCAATACTTGCAAGACTTTATTTAAACAGGCTAACATTATGCTGACACTGTATCTTGACTACAAGTGAATAACACTGGGCATGCTAATTTGAGTGCATGGGAAGAGACTATTAGCATATCTAAAACATACAGGTGAAGAGTTTTACTCAGTAATATATGTGATCTTACGCTCTTAGAAACAATCAGCTAAGCTATGTGTGTTAAATACAGTGTGATGAATTCTAGGCTTTGCTGTATTTCTTCTCCCTTTCAGAATGTTCTTAATGAGAAATAGGTTAAGGGATTGTTACTTTTGTGGATTATTTACATTTAAATAGTACTGCAGTAATACAAAAGTAACAAAATAAAATTGTATTGGTAAAGGTTTTGATTAAAAACTGAAAAACAAAAATGAATATTCAACTTAATATTTTTACTAATAAACCATTAAACCATTCCAACAATGATGAGTTTGCTATAATTTTATTACAATAGTTATTATAGTTATTTATAATAATATTTTTATTTATAATCATTCTGGTTTCAAAAAATGTGCTTTAGGTATCAAAGTAAACTTTGGTCTCATGCCATCTCATGACAATCCTACACACATGGGTTGATAAACAGGTTGGCCGATAGCATCAGCTTATATTGAGGTTCTGTGGCTTCATCTTTATCAGCAAAAACCAAGTAAATAAAGCTGATATTTACTGACTTGTCTTATATATTAAGAAATAAACATGTACAAACATGAAGATAATCATTTAATTTTATTACTATTACTTTTATTATGATTATTGCAGTATTAAATGATGATTACAAATATTAAGGCAAAAAACTAATTCTGAATCTAACATTTAACAAGACAGAAAGTGAAAAATAAGAAAAACAGGACTTATCAGGGTTTATCCAATTAGACTTACAAGAATACCATACTTAAATTGTCTATACTGTTTAAGATGTTATCTTATTGCTGGGCATGTACAATATGGAATGACTTTTATGATACATGATGCATATCATGTTATAACAGATAAAAAATGCAAATTTATAAACTACAGAGAAAAACTCTAACAATTTTTTGCTACAAGAAATTAGATTTTTTTTGCTGAAACTTATTTGTGTTCTTTGAGCCCAGACAACATGCTCCAGAAAATTGAATTGCTTTCCACCATTAAAGAACTAATGTTATTGCAATAACAGTAAAACAACACCATCTTGCCCACCTCTTGTACAAATGTGACAGCAGAGAGCTGAGCCACATCTGACAAGTCAGTTCATTACTGACAATAACATCAGTCATCAGAATTTTGAATTCTTCAAAACTGAAAAAGTAAATGTCAGGCCATACCACGAAAAAGCACATTCACACAATCTCACAATGAAACGCATATGCACACACATCACATCGCTCTGCATCCTTGATCTTCAGCTGTAACTCGACCCCATGGTATTGATCCCTAAGCCTTTACCAAATGATCAAACCTCTGCCCTTTCTGATATTTGCTCTATATGAGGGATCCCCCATTTGTCAGAACACCCTGCCCACAAGACATGGAGGGAAAAAGTCAATTATATTCAACTTGCTTGGTTTCCCCTCAGGGATAGAATCCACACTTTCTAATCCGATCAATTCATGTCGGACAGGAGGCTGGATTCAGCGCTATCTCTGAAGTCCTGTAATCCAGGCTAAGTCTTCACACTGTCTGCCTCACTTGCAGGAGGAAAGGGTTTGGTCCAGCGCATGACACAGCAAATTAGCCATGTTGCTCATTCAGACACACTGGTGTGGATGGGTGCCAGTGCGGTAACAGCTGAGGATAACAGGATCAAATGCAGCTACTCGTCTCCTACGACACACACTCAGACTATGATATTTTCTTCACAAGCACAGGCAAATACCCACCCCATGTATTATGCCTGGTAATTTCAGAATTCACGACTTTGGCTATCGGTGCCCAAATGGTTTTTAACTGTGCCTTGTTTGGCTGCTGACGAAATACTGCACATTGTCCTGTCACGCACGCGGCACAGGCTGCTGGCCAGCGGTGTGACTGCACACATCGTAAATGAAGGGGAACCAGGAGAGTGGGCTGGGATGCTTTAACTTTCTCTGACATATTGTGCCTCATGTACACTCTGAATGGCTCCATAAAGAGAGCCTAATGACAGTCCAGGACATCGGCCAAATAGCTGACACGCATGGCGTCCCTGGTCAGCCCCACACCAGGGTTTGATCCGTCTCATTACGCTAGTCATTCAAATAATGGGCAGCAACGGGAGCTCTGCTAAAGCTGGAAATAATGCACACACCGGTGTCCACAAAGCACAACTCATGGTTCAATCTGGATCACACAAGAGTTAAAAAAATGTAAATAGACTAAACGCAGCAATGTAATATCATATTATATGCAATATGATAATAAAACTATTAAATAAGATTTTTAACATATAATATATTTCCACATAAATAAGACAAAAATGAGATCAATCCCTCTGAGTGACACATCAATTAAAGCACTGTACTGAAAAGAAATGTAAGATTTAACCCCCTCCTGTCCTGAAATCATCAGATATATGTTTGCCACAACAACCTGTCTCCAAATGTCCCAGTTGCCCCTTTACATTCGGTCCACTCCTTACAGTGACATCCTTACAGAACAATAGCTCCCCATTCTCATTCACATGCATGCATGGAGAGGGAGAGTGAAAAAGAGAGGCGCGATAAACTGGGCACCCCTGCTCTTGTCTTGCTTCAAAGGAATGTGTTAGAGAGTGAGAGAGAGAGAGAGAGAGCGCGAGAGAGCGAGAGAGAGGGGAAAAAAAAGCAGGGAGCAAGACCCACACGATGTAGTTCCAGCCAATTGCATTCCAGAGAACTGACCATGGCTGGCGATAAACAAGGCACAATAGATCACTCTGCTCAAAAGGTATAAATGAACGTTAGACGTCGGAGCGGAGGAACAGTAGGGAGAAAAAAAACAGCCGAAGCATTCGTTCTGCTATTCAGAAAAGCATAATTGCTTAAATCTTTTAACTCCAAAATGTCATTAGACTTGTGCGGTGCACGGTTGAAGCAATATGCATGCGAGGGTGTGTGTGTATGTGTGTGTCTGTGCGTGTGTGTGCAGGGCTGCCAGGCTTACCCTCTCAAAACCAAAGCCCGAGCCAAAATCGCCTTAAATTGTCCCTCGCTGTAGCAAACAAAAAAGGCATTTAACACTCACCCGTTGTGCAGGGACTGAAATCTTTCAACCATTCTGGCACCACATCAGCACAAGACCATATATCCCTCCACTGATATGTAAACAGCCCACTAAGATTTCTTTGTTTGGATTTTGAAGCTGGGTAGGTTTGCCTTTGCTGCGGCTGGTTTTACAGCTTTGAAGCAGGTGGATGACAAAACATCAATCTCTCTAGGCACAATGTGTAGCATGCACGGCTGACACACTCCTCACAAGCAATCACCTAAATAATAATATACTCCAACGCTGTACTCTGGGCTGGTAATATGAGCAATTGCTTAAAGGCAGTGGTACAAAGCTGAAAATCTGAGTATTTTTTTTGTTTTGCTTTAAGAATGAAAACAGCACATGTTTAACCATTGCTGCATTTAGCATTTAAAAATATAGAACAAAGGCATTTGTATTTAGTAAGCAGTTGTAAAAATGAAAATTGAGCCTGAAATGAAATTTCCATTTAAACCTACATATAATGTGACTATATTCATGGTGAACCTACTCAGTGCAGTGTACAGTGTGACACATTTAAAATGAATACAGACACACAAATAGAGTAATACAAGACATAAAAACCCATAAAAAAATGAACATATTATGAGTAAAATATAACTTTGTGCAATAAGCAATATAACTCCAATGTGTACATGGTCATACATATACACATCCCCACCATGTAAATATTTGCATACATATAGCCAAATTAGAAATAGACACAC